>JAKCPI010004043.1:0-133864 GCA_023213315.1 Euborellia annulipes
TATATTCATAAATAATTTTTATCGTATAGGCCTAAAATCTTATATAGTCTAAGTTGCCGAAAAGACTGTGTGCTTCTGTGTCTGACAAAGAGTGTGAGTGTGGAATGGGAAAAAGTGTGTTAAAAAAAAACCTTAATAAAATAATTCTTAAAGTTATTTTTTCATCAATTTCCGTTCAATTAAAATTGCAATAAATTGAAAAATCTGGGGTGACAAGCACAGTACACAACTTTCGATTACCGAAGGTAAGAGAAAGTTGTGTGCTGTGCGACCAGTCACACCAGATTAAAAAAAAAAATATATATATATACTCCGAGTATCTTGAATTCTAATATATCGGCGGAAACTAAATAAATCACGACACAAAAAAAAAACTCGTGTCACAAGCAGAGAACACAACTTTTGATTAGGTACGAGAAATTTGCGTGTGTTTGCGACCTGTCACACCAGATTTTTACTTATTATTCTGACTTTATTTGTAATTGAAATAAATTATATAAAAGTTAATGCCCAAAACAGCCCTTTAATAAATAATAAAAATTATTTTTTACGTTTTTTTTTTTTAGTCTCAACACATAAGTGAAATGTATGTTTTAAATAATTAAATCAAATTCAAAGTGTATAGTAAAGAAAAAACGAAGGTCCGTTGCAAGGGGCTCACAGACACATAGGTTTGGTTTTTATTTGAGAAAATAGGCGTATGCTAATTTCTTGGCAATGAGAGAAATTACTTTTTAGAGTGTTTTCTCCGAATATTTCGATTAAAATATCTATACCGGTATTAAATCGAAATATTCGGAGAAAACATTGCCAAGAAATTAGCATACGACTAACCTCATCTATAGGCCTATAACTTGCCACGCCACATCCTTACGTAAGTCTGTGTTTGTAGGAGGTGGGTCCGAGCCAGATGTATGTGTGAGGCTTCGATTGGGGGAAAACAATAAAAAAACGTTATCAGTGGGGCTAGATATTCAATAATTAATGATTTAGGGCAGAGACAAAAAATATTTTGCAGCGAAATCTATTTTGTTTTTTACTTTCTGGTTACCCTCAATTTTAAGCATGAAGGAATTGAATGAGCTATGAGGCTGAAATTTTATTTTTAAGTTAGGCACCTCCATACAGCTTGAAAATAAGTTTTTAAACAAAATCGGCCAAAAAGTATTAGTACTTTACAGATGTATATTTCAGTTTTTTTTTTTTTTTTTCGATTTTCTCAAAAAATCGCTCTAACGATTTTAATTAAAATTCAAAAATCAATTATGTTTTAGATGCTCTTTTAAATGTATATTCTCATTTTCCTCTCAAAATGGTTTGAAGCACCTTTTACTCCTGAACTTCATAGGAAGGATAGGAGAAATGGCTGCCATGATTACAAAATATAAATATTTTTCACTGTTTATAAATTTTACATCCTTAAATAGAAATGCCTGGGCCCCAATAGAAATTTTAATAAATAACGGTTATCGTCAAAGTCTTAAATGGCCTAAGTTGCCGAAAAGACTGTGTTAATGTGTGTGTGTGAATGTGAGTCTTCTTCTTCTTTCCTGGCCTTATTCCCGCATTGTGGGGTCGGCGGAATGGGGTTTTTGCGACAGGAAGGAATAGAACAGGCCGGCCCGTCACACGGCCTGACGCCTGTTGAAAATATAGAAGGAAGGGACAGACATGTAAAGAATAGGATTACTAAAGTTACGATTTCTCCCATTGGATATGTATAAAGAAATATTTATGTATTCTTTGCATTTATGTATTATATGAATATAAAAAAAAAAATACTCAAGCAGGCACTGGATTGGAATAGTAATAATAATAATAATAATAATAATTTTTTTGCCCTCGGGCCTTGGTGTAGAGGTTAGCGTGCCAAGGGAGACGAGTTTCGCATTCCTTCTCAGGCGACAAAATTTATTTCAATTCAATTGGCTACCAATAAATTGAAATTAATAGCAAATGGCCTCCTATGCCGAAAAAGACTTTAAATAAATTAAACAAAAAAAAAAAATTAATAATTAAGAAAAGTCGAGGGTCCGCCGCAGGCGAACCCGAGCCAGCTGAAGGGACAGCCGAAGGCGGGCTAGTAAATTTCACATTTATTTAGCGTCCCCTTTACAGTTTCGAATTTTTGCAATGAATATTATCAATAGTAACAGGTCTTAAATCAACTCCCACAGTACCCCCATTACAATTATAAAATTTTCCGCTTGTTTAAATTTATAGGAAATTAATAAAGGAATAAAATACCTTGGTAATGTTGTTTTTCCATCTGATAAAAGCTACTTGATCCTCTCTTAAAGTGAATTAATTGAAAGAGTTCTCTCTCTCACTCTCTCTCTGGTATTTAATTCCCTATTAAAGGCAACTCTTTAATAGAAGAGAAAATAGAAAGGGGGTAAAGGTTGATAGATTTCGAAACGAAGATAGAATCGAACCCAGGCCAATTTCCATATCGCGTGATTTTGAAACTTTATCTTTCTCTTTTCATCTCTCTCTCTCTCTCTCTCTCTCTAGTTAGTCATTCTCCTAAAGAGAGAGAGAGAGAGAGTATAGCCAAAGTATTGATTGACTTTTTATTTAGAGTTCGTGTCTTATATATTATCAACACTAAGGGGGGTAGGGAGGGGGGGGTAGGGCAGGTGAAGGGTAATAAAAGTACTAGTGGATTTATTTATTTATTGATCCGAAAGAATATATCGTGTATCATAGAAATAGCCTAATTGTATATTAATTCTATCTTGAAAAAATAAATAAATAAAAATAGAGTTGGAATTCTTTCTAATAATATCAATAATACTGTAGAGCGGGTGTGTAAATGTTTTTGCTTAGGTTTTTCTCATTCCTTATTTGAATTTTAATATTTAGATGCTTATTGAATAAGAGAAGACCCCTTGCAAGCAAATCATTAAGGCGGAACGGGAGCGAAGGTGTTACGCATGTTTTTCCCGCTAAGATGACGTTGTGTGTCATAACAAGTATGCCCAAAATTCAAGTAATTCAAAAAATTGCCAAGAGATGTCAGAATTGTAGCTAATAATATTTAATGCATTTGGTTGATTTTCATTGATCTTTTAACAATGAATGTTATTATAAGTATTATGTATCTTTTATAAAAGCATACAAATATATAAATATAGGCCAGATGTAGGCTAACTTATATCGTCTGTTAGACTAGCCTGCCATCTATTGCAAGAATGCTGAACTAATTTGACAGTCGGTTTTTAAATAAATCATCTAAGCTTATTTTAAAAATTTCTTAATTAATATGTGATTAATAATAACAATAAATTCATTTTTAAATTAAAAAAAAAATTAAAGATTATTGGTGCAGATTGTTTTTTTGTATTTGCTTGATAACAAAAAAATTAATTACGATAATTTTTTAATAAGTCATTAAAAAGATTATAGCTCTATGTCCCAATAATCTCTTATGAATTTAATTCATTTAAAAAAAAAAACCACATTGAAAAATTCCTTATAATAGTCTAGTTTTTTTTTAAAGTACGTTTAGACGGTGCTTCTGAACCCCTTTAAAATATCTACAACTTATAGAAGCCCTTTTTTTTATTTTCGAAAAATTAAATTAGTAATCATCGTATTAAAGAAAAATTAATTTTTTGACTTTAATTAATTAACTAGAACCTTTCAAATTAAATGAAATAAAACACTTGTTTAGCTATGGGCAGAACTAACGCCATCTCTTGCCGCCTAGAGTAACCAGCTTCCGAATCGTCTCCTAACAGTTTATCGAGACTCCCACCTTAAAGGTACGAAAAGAAAATAAATTTAAATTTGTTTAGTTACACGATGGAACCGAGGGAAAAGCAAGGTGACCAGTCACATGGTCGTAGGAAAAAAAAAAACTGTCTGGTAGCACAGCACACTTTTTCTTACTGAAGGTTGTTTACTGCTTGTCACTCCAGATTTTTTTTTGAGTTGAGATATATTTAGTTTCCCATAGCATCTTAGTTAGGGGAGGAGCGACGTCTAAACACACTTTAAAAAAACTAGACTATTATAAGGAATTTTTGTGTGTTTATTTTTTAAATGAATTAAATTCATAAGAGATTATTGGGACATCGAGCTATAATTTTTTTAATAACTTATTAAAAAATTATCGTAATTAATTTTTTTGTTATTAAGCAAATACAAAAAAACAATCTGTCCCAATAATCTTTAATTTTTTTTAAATTTAAAAATGAATTTATTGTTATTATTAATCACATATTAATTAAGAAATTTTTAAAATAAACTTAGATGATTTATTTAAAAACCAACTGTTAAATTAGTTCAGCATTCTTGCAATAGATGGCAGGCTAGTCTAACAGCCGATATAGTATTAGCCTATATTTATATATTTTTATGCTTTTATAAAAGATACATAATATATAATAACATTTATAAAGTATTTATTGTTAAAAGATCAATGAAAATCAACCAAATGCATTAAATATTATTAGCTACCATTCTGACATCTCTTGGCAAATTTTTGAATTACTTGATTTTTTGGGCATACTTTTTATGACACACAACGCCATCTTATCGGGAAAAACATGCGTAACCACTTCGCTCCCGTTCCTCCTTAATCAAATAAATTCGTGTTGTATTGTAATTTTCGGTAGTTTATTTCTACCTCCAACTCGACACCTATTGTAGTATTATATAAATATTCTTGTCTTAAGATGATTAAAAATGTAAATTAACTGTGCCTCCTTCCTTTCTGGTAACTAACGACCTTTAAGAAGTTTGTTAGAGAAAACTTCAAATAGGAGAAGGCCAGATAGATAGACCTCACTCTTGGGAGTGATGATGAGAGTATAAATAAATAAGAGTAATGGTAATTACAAGTGAAATATTGACAAACAACATGTCCTGTCTTTTTTTTTTTAATCAAGCTTGTAGATGTTGTTCTCAAACACCCACAATCCAATTAGACAGTGGAGGATTAAGGTCGTCTAGGGCCCCTCCCCCCTTGTTATTGTATATGCAATTATTTTTTGTTCTACCCAATAAAACTATCCTTTTAAAATGTTTAAATATAAAAAATGAAAGAAAATTGGTGAATTGTACTTTATTTTTACAGAGTTGACTTACAATTTCTCCTATCTTTTCTATGAAGTACAAGAGTAAAGTGGTCTTCAGAAGATTTCAATGGCAAAATGAGAATATACATTTTAAAGAGAATCTAAAAAAATAATTGATTTTTGAATTTTAATCAAAATCGTTGGAGCGAATTTTGAGAAAATCGAAAAAAAACTGAAAAAGTACTAGTACTTTTTGGTCGATTTTGATTAAAAGCTTATTTTCACGTTCCCGGGGGGTGTCTAACTTATATATAAAATTTCAACCTCGTAGCTCAATTCCTTCATGCTTAAAATTGAACCCAGACAGACAGACAGACAAACAGACAGACCATGTCTCGAAAACCATTTTTTTCCACACAATAACTAGAATGCTAGTGAAAATTTGATCCTAACAATATGTTATAAAAATTCTGGTGTGACTGGCCTCACAGCAACCATTTCTCCTATCTTTCCTATGAAGTGCAAGTGTAAAATGTGCTTCAAAATATTTAAGGGCAAAATGACAATATACATTTTAATTGATTTATAAATTTTAATCAAAATCAGAGAAAACGAAAAAAAAAACTGCAAAGGTGGGAGGGACAATATTAAGTCCCACCCATGCGTTTTCTACTTGAGATTATTTCATTGTTTTTATAAAAGAAAATGAAACTTTATTCGAAATTTTCTAGGTTTGAACTATGAAAGTTTCCATTAAAAAATTATTATTAAACATTATTAAATATATTTTTTTTAGAAACAATGAAATAATCACAAGTAGAAAACGCATGGGCGGGACTTAATATTGTCCCTACTGTACTTTGAGTTTTTTTTTTTTTGATTTTCTCCATTATTAAAATTCAAAAATCAATTATTTTTTATATCTTTTCAAAATGTATATTCTCATTTTGCCCTTGAAATCTTATGAATACCACTTTACACTTGTACTTCATAACAGGGGCGTATATATAAATTTTTTTCGGGGGAGCCTAATCTCAAAATTTTTTTTTTTTTTCGCGGAACCAAAGTTTTCGGCCCTGCGAAAAATTTTGATTTCGCGAAACCAAATTTTTTTTACCTTTTTTTTAAAAAGGCAAAATTTTGCCACCCGCGGAACAATCCCTCTTTTGCGGAACCAAAATTTCGTGCTGCGAGGCCGAGCAAGCATTTCGGGTCTTTATATCCCTATGTGTATATGCATTTGGAAAAATTTTTTTGGGGGGGGGGGGGCCCGAGTCCCTCCCCCCTTATATACGTCCTTGCTTCATTGGAAAGATAGGATGCCATGGTATGATGTGCGACCAGTTATTTTTAAAAAAACGTTGCGATCAAATTTTCACAAGCATTCTAGTTATGAGTTGATTATATTGTGCTAGTTCCACCAGATTTTTATCAATAGGTATCCGCCATCGATTAGTGACTCATTAAAATGTAAAATTTTATATATATATATATATTTTTTTTTAGGCATGTTATCGTAAATATCAATCGCTACTTGTTCTCTTTCTCTTTCTATGATATATATGAACGATAACAATTAATTTAAAACAAAAAAAATCAATATTGGTTGGGACTATTAATGTTAAGAAAGATATGAGAGAAAGTGGAGGGGAGTGAGAGATATTGAGATAAGAACAGACGGGGGCCGGCCGTTCGTGTGTGTGTGGGGTTGAAGGAAGGTGGAGGGGAGGTGTAGGGGAGGGGGTGGCTGATTAATACTTGCTAATAAAAATTCACACACTCACTAAGTGCAATAAATCAGACATTTAAAATTATAATTATTATTATAAAATTGTCTTAATAAATTATTATTATTATTATTTTTTTTTTTTTAAGATATGAAATTGTGATTTTTGTTATATGATAAATAAATAGATTTATTAGTCGTTGGTTGGTTTTGTTAACCCCCGAGTTACGTACTCTCTTATCAAGGTCATATTAATATTCTAGGATTCTTGAACAAATCAATGATTATTTAAAGAGTGGAGTCAGTGGCGTAACTAGCCTTTGAGGACGGGGGGGGGGGGGGGGTGAAGCTCAACTTGGGAGCAGTTTTTCGCTCGACCTTTTTTATTTTAGCAATTTTTCTCCGGATTTGTGATATACAATGAATTTATTATGAAAAAGTCGGAGATTTCGGGGGGGGGGAGGGAGATTTAGTTAAAAGTCGTGTAGGGGGTGTACAATAGTATTTTTTATAATAAATTCATTTTAAATAATAATAATTCAAGTTGTTGTAATACAAGGGCGGATCCAGGGGTTTTCGGGGGGGGGGGGGGAGTGGGTGGTGGCCCCGCACACTACTTTTTATTTTTTTAATTTGATAAATGCGGTATTTTTTTTTTTTGCTAAAATTATATTTATTTTTAGAAAAAAAAAAATGTTTTAGTATTAATATATAAAAATTTATTTTAAAAATTAATTTTTAATTAAAAAATTATTAATAAATTTAGAAAGTAAGAATTTTGTTTTTTGGGATGGGGTGATTTACCCCCTTATCCCCTTGTTGTAATATAATTTTAAAAGAAAACTATCTATTTTTTTAGACAATCTATGGAAAGAATATGATAAAATCACCGTCCATGGGGTATATCTTAGATGCCCTAGGGCGCCGATGTCGGCATCGAGGGGCGCCAAAGGGTTGATGCGCCTGGGGGAGGAGGAGGGGGAGGCAGACCGCCCCTTTCGCCACCTAATAGGCTATCTAAGACTAGAAAGGATACTCGTTAGTTTGTAAAAATAATTTCGTTCTATTGGGGGTCGTATTCAAATATGATATTTTTGCTCAAAAAATGTATTTTTTTTAACATTATGTATCGACAGTAGAAATGATGGTCGAGGATTGTCGACGAAAAAGCGAAAAGCTCGAAACACATTTTTCCATTTTCTAAAATAAACAAGTTTTTTTTTGTCTTTTATAAACACACTTTTTTGCCATTCACACACACATACACACAGTCTTTTGGGCAACTTAGGCCATCTAAGGCTTTAAACGATACTCGTTATTTGTAAATATATCTATTGGGGGTCCAGGCATTCTTATTTAAACCAAAACAGAAGTTTCTTACATCAATCGACAATAAAAATGACAATATGTGGTGGATATAATTGAGATTTTGTCAGCTGTCTAGTGGGTAATAATGTCTTAATAAAAACAAACAGATTTCGACGCTACGAGCGCAATCTTGTGGATTTTCTAAGGACTTATTGAACGACCTTCGTATTTGCTATTCAGAAAAAAAAATACAAAAGATTAAAATATAAAAAAAAATTGGGTCAAGTCTCCCTAGTTTCCCCAATGTATCATATGTCCTGTCGAATTGGCCATTCCATTCTCAGGATTTTCACTTAATAAGTATGAAGAACCGCCCTCGGGCTTGGTGAAGGGGTTAGCGTGCTATACCGGATCCCAGGCAGTCCGATGATTTTATTTAAGCCATTTGGATACCAAATAAGAATGATATGGCCTGAGTTGGCGAAAATACTGTGTGTATTAGGGTAGCACGGGGGGGGTTTGGGGTTCAAACCCCCCCATTGGACCCAAGCCATGACTAGATATTTAAGCTCTATAATACAAACAATACTTTCTCTCTCTATAAATTTCATATATAGGGTAAGAGAAAGTAAAAAAAAAATAAATAAACTTTATAAAAAATTGAAGCCTGCTAAAATTGATTAAATCCCTCAAACGAAAAATAATAAAAATTATTATATAATTAAATTTTTAATTTTTTTTTTAAAGAGATCGACAACTTGTGAGATAGAACTCGGATCAAGAGAAACAAAACAGGCAGAAACTCCGCCATTATAGGGATGTATATAAAATTCTTAAAGATTTGAGGGTTGCATTTTTTTATTGCCTGAAACGAGATGAATGAGAAATTGGGGCACTTAATTAAGAAAAGGCGGGCCCGAGCCAATCCGAAGGGGGTCCAAGAGGGCGGATTGGCTAGTCATATATTTCATTAGACGCCTTATACTGCCCTATTAGTCGGTGGGGGGGGGGAGGGGAGAGAAATCATCCTGAACCCCCCCCATCAAAATTTCTGGCTACGCCTATGGGGATGTATGTGTGAGTGTGAGTGTTAAAAAAAAAAAGTATGATGGGCCAACTCGCCAGAAGATAGAATACATAAATTTACGTATATTGGCCGGGACTCTTAACAATTTTGAAAGACTGAAGATGGGTAAATAAAATTCACCCGTAACGTTTCGTTGAATTGTATTAAATCGGAGACTTTTATTTTTGGAAGTACCAGTTATATATATTTTTATATGAATACTAGACGCAAAGCCCCGCCTTCGGCGGGGCTTTACGCTGAGGGGCGCGCCCCGGACCCCCCTTGCTCGCCTTCATTGAAAAATTGTGGATTTCTATAAAACATATACATATATACATACCGGTACATACAAACATTTTTCCCAATTCATTTTTATATATAGAGATTATTTAAACGGTTAATTATTCATGAACTTAAGATTTTTGTGAATCATATCCCTTTCCGGGACTCTCCCGATACACAAACAAAAAATTTCGTTCCGATATTTTAGAATTCAAAATGTAAATAAATAAAAAAATTCATAAACATGGGTAAATATTTATATTTTGTTACCATGGCAACCCTTTCTCCTAATTTTTATTTTTTCTATTTTAACGGTTAATTACTCATTAACTTATTGTTATTTGTGAATTAAAACCTGTCCGGGATTCTCACAAACATACACAGAAAATTTCATCATAATTGGTTCAGTCGTTTAGGGAGTTCAGTCACATACACACGTACAGAAGAATTATATATATAAAGATATATTAAGTAGGACAGGAAGTAAAAAAATTGTGTCCTACCCCAAGCAAAAACTGAAATGACGTCACTGTCTATAGCAATTTCGACATGCTTTCGATTTGTGTTCTCAACTTCTAGGGTCAAAGGCAAGCAGAATTACTGAAATAAAAATTCCTTTAGAATATCTTTTACAACAACTTATAACCCCCATATTGACAATAAAATACAAATAACAACAGAAAATAAAAATTTTCTTTTTGTATAATTAAATAAAAACAACATTTTCTAAAGAAGAATACAAAAACAACAACAACAAAAAAAACTCTTTTTTTTATTTAGATTAAAAAAAAAAAAAAAAATCTTTGACATTGAATTTCATTTATTCTTGATTAATTTTTCATATTCTCTCTATCTGTTGGTGGCTGAGTGGGGGGGAGGGGGGGGGGCATTCACTCGCTCACTCATTTCATTCCGTTTCTAAAAAGTAAAAAAAAAAAAATAATAATAATAATAATAAAAAAGACAAAGAATATAATTTTCCAGCTGGCTTGATTTCAAATCAACATTTTCTATCCTCTTTTCTCTATATCTATACATATATAACGAAAGAGAGAGAAAGAGGGGAAAAGACGACTTTAGAAATTATATTATTAATAATTAATTTACCGGTTTTGTAGACAGAGAAAGAGCGAGAGAGAGAGAGAGAGACCGCGAGAGCGAGCCCTTTTTAGCTTTTGTATATTCGCGAAAAACCCTTTTATAACGCTTGAGAAGAGATTAAAATTATTTTCTAACCCCACCAACGACGTCGACTCTTTCCCTTTTTGCCCTTCGATGGTTAGGCTGGGGGGGGGGTTTGGCATTGGTGTGTAGGGATTGCCGCCACCGCCACAGAGTCATAGAACCTCCTCCCCCCCCCCCCCCCCTCCTCATCTACCTTCTCTGCCTTTAAACCGTCCTACCTTCGTCGTTCAAATCCCCTTCGCGATTTCCTCTCTTTTTTTTTTTAATACTTTAATAAATTTTAATTCACCGGGAAATTTTCCGATTGGACAATTGTATAAATGGACAAAAAGATTTAAATGGAAATTAAAAACAAAAAAAAAAAAATATCCTATCTTTTCTTATTCCATCAAAAATTTCTTATCTTTATATAGAGAAGGGGATTTTTCAAATAAAGTTATTTTAGATCTAAACTAGATATTTTGGATTATGTTGGCGAATGAAATGATGCAAAGGAATTATAATTATTACAGGCCCTGATGATGTCTAATAGGACGAAATTTAAGTTGCGCATCAAGTTAGCCAAACAATTTTATTAAAAAAATCTGGTGTGACAAGCATAGAACACAACTTTCTCTTGCCTTCGGTAATCGAAAGTTGTGTTCTGAGCTTGTCCCACCAGAATTTTTGTGTCGACAAGTATTTAGTTTCCGACAGTAGGGTACAATTGAATTCAAGGTGTAAAATTTATAAACGTGGGAGTACAAGAGTAAAGTGGTCTTCAGGAGATTTCAATGACAAAATGAGAATATACATTTTAAAGAGAATCTAAAAAATAATTGATTTTTGAATTTTAACCAAAATCGTTAAAGCAAATTTGGAAAAAATCGAAAAACAACTGAAAAAGTGCATCAGTAAAGTACTAGTACTCTTTGGTCGATTTTGTTCATAAGCTTCGTGTCACGTCCCAGGGGGGTGCCTAACTTAAATATAAAATATCAACCTCCTAGCTCTTTTCGTTCTTGAGATATTTTGATCACAGACACACACACAGACAGACTGACCATGTCGCAAAAACAACTTTTTTGGATTCAGGGGACCTCAAAACGTGTATATCCGTCAAAATCTCGACACCGAATTATTGACATGAATCCAATACTTTCTCTCTCTATATATTATTCATCTCCTCCAACCTGGAATCTGTGCTATTAACCTAAGATTAAATCACTTGGTTTGAGATCCTTTAATATAGACAAAAATTCATGTCCATTGAATTGACTACCTACATAAAAAAATATTGTTTATTAGAGTTGAGGTAGTTAGGGAAGGAGATAAAAGATAAGTGTGATATCTTAGTTTTAATAGGAAATGAGGGGGTTGTATATTTGAGGTACATGTATGTAGAAGAAGGACTTGAATAAATTTTAAAAAAAATTATTTTTTTCCGGGGCGGACACGATTGGAAGGCCGCTGCGAGAAGATAGAGTAGAAGACCTGAGGATTTAGTTTTATCGTTCTTGGTAGAGTCCGCCAGGTTGTGGACTCGGTACCATTGGACATTAGAAAGAAACGTTAAGACTCTGGGCACTTTTTAAATCCTAATTGTATCAATTTTTAGGCAGAGACAAGACTTATAATTATTTTATTTTACTTTATGTTATCTTATTTATAGTTAGTTTTGCTATTGTCTTAAGGGGGCTCGGGAGCGAAGGTGTTACGCATGTTTTTCCCGATAAGATGGCGTAGTGTGTCATAAAAGTATGCCCAAAAATCAAGTAACTCAAACATTTGCCAAGAGATGTCAAAATGGTAGCTAATAATATTTAATGCATTTGGTTGATTTTCATTGATCTTTTAACAATAAATACTTTATAAATGTTATTATATATTATGTATCTTTTATAAAAGCATAAAAATTTATAAATATAGGCCAGATATAGGCTAATACTATATCGGCTTTTAGACTAGAGTGCCATCTATTGCAAGAATGCTGAACTAATTTGACAGTTGATTTTTAAATAAATCATCTAAGCTTATTTTAAAAATTTCTTAATTAATAAGTGATTAATAATAACAATAAATTCATTTTTAAATTTAAAAAAAAAATTAAAGATAATTGGGTCAGATTGTTTTTTTGTATTTGCTTGATAACAAAAAAATTAATTACGATAATTTTTTTTAATAAGTCATTAAAAAAATTATAGCTCGATGTCCCAATAATCTCTTATGAATTTAATTCATTTAAAAAAAACCGCATTGAAAAATTTCTTATAATAGTCTAGTTTTTTTTTAAGTACGTTTAGACGTCGCTCCTGACCCCCTTAATACTACCTTGCGTATAAATATTTAGCCCAATGGCTTTTGGCTAAAGGGGAAAAATAAAAATAAATAATCATCTTTTACGGTAAAATTATGAAAATATATATAGCTACATGTATATATAAGCCGATAGCAAGTGTCTGATTATCTACTCTTTGGCTCCTGGAGCTAAAAGCAAGGATTAATCCTCTTCCCTGTGAGGAGCCACGTAATTAAGACGCACGCACAGATTCTAATCATTATTAATTGTAGGAATTTAATCACAGGAGGGTGCAATTGTAACTCGTCCTATATATTATCAGACTAGAAAATTAACTAACAATGTCACTGGTTTTCATTAAAAATAAAAATCCCTTTTTTTTTGTAGAACGCCAGAGGGGATGGGAGGGGAGGGGTGGAAGGGGGACTTTAAAATAAAATTGAATGGCTTTATAGAATGTAAAAGAAAATAAAATATCATTGAAGGTATATATCAATAGAAAAATCTGGTGTGACTGGTCTCTTGGCACGCAACTTTCTACTAGCTTTGGTAATTGAAAGGAGTGTTCTGTCAGTGTCACACCAGATTTTTTGTGTCGGGATATATTTAGTTTCCGAAGATATATTAGAATTCAAGATGTAAAATTTATAAGTATGGGAAAATATTTATATTTTGTTACCATGGCAACTAGTTCTCCTATCTCTCCTATGAAGTACAAGAGTAACATTCATCCACTAAATTTCGGGCGGGTACGGGCGGGAAGTCAAAAAAAAATACGGGCACGGGCGGGTACGGTCCAAAATCGGCCCGTGCAGGGCTCTAATGTATATTCTCATTTTGCCGATGAAATCTTCTGAAGACCACTTTACTCTTGAACTTCATAGGAAAGATAGGAGAAATGCCATGGTAACAAAATATAAATATTTTCCCATGTTTATAAATTTTACATCTGACACTGAATTCAAATATATCGGCGGAAACTAAATATATCTCGACACAAAAAAATATGGAGTGACAAGCTCAGAACACAACTTTCGATTACCCTAAGGTAAGAGAAAGTTGTGTGCTGTGCGACAGTAACACCAGATTTTTTTCTTTGCTTCAAAACCTCTGAACTAAATTGGATGAAATTTTTTAAAATTATTATCTCTCTAATAAATTGTAGTAGAGGAAGAATTTTTTTTTTTTACTTTTCTTTTTCAAACAATCTTTGTTGTTGTTTATCATTCTAATTTCCCTACAAGTTAAAGGGACAGAGTATTTCTCTTAAACAAGTAAAAGCAAATAAGATTATATAATCATAATAATGTGGCTTCCTTATTGCTTCCATGTCTGTCTGTCTGTTTCAGTGACTAAATTTATGACTCCCACTAAAGTATTTCTAAAACATAGAGAGAGAGAGAGAGAGAGAGGTTAACAAAGTGAATGGAGAAGAGAGAATTTCGTTTGTTGTTAATTTTCTTTAAAAAGACTCTCTAGCTTTTGTTTCTTCTCTTCAATGAATATAAATAATAATAATGCCCTTCCTCACTGAGAAAGGGGAAGTTTACTAATCATCATGCCTCTGCTTGATGATCCCGAGGGATGAAATTAGATTAGCTACCAATTAATTCAAATAAATATGGATGGATTCTTAAAAAGGAGGAAAAAAAAATCGGGTGTGACTGGACGCATAGCAAAGGTGATAGGTCGTCTTATTAATTTTAAATACTAAAAGGTTCAATGAACTTGTCATCTGATTAAAATTTGATGAAATTTAGAAATAGAATTGATGCTGCTTCCCAAGCTAATCAAAAATTAACCTTCAAATGATTAGACATGAAATAAAAAAATCTGGTGAGACTGCTTGCACAGCACACAACTTTCTCTTACCTTAGGTAATCGAAAGTTGTGTTCTGTGCTTGTCACACCAGATTTTTTGTGTCGACATATATTTAATTGTAATTGGAAGATTTTCGCTGGATAAGATGTATAGGAAAGAACCGGAGAATAAAAACCAGCAATTGATGGACCCTTTCACATCATCTTTAATTGGCAAATATTTCGACTGGCATTCGCCTAGTCATCATCAGTGCAAACAAATGATTTGGTGGAGGGCCCGTGTCAAACAATGGTTGAGGATTATTTTAAAATTTTTTCGGAGAACAGGGGTCAGACGCAAGTGCAAGCGAACTTCGCTTGCACTTGCGTCTGACCCCTGCTTCTCCGAAAAATTTTAAAATAATCCTCAACCATTGTTTGACACGGGCCCTCCACCAAATCATTTGTTTGCACTGATGATGACTAGGCGTATGCCAGTCGAAATATTTGCCAATTAAAGATGATGTGAAAGGGTCCATCAATTGCTGGTTTTTATTCTCCGGTTCTTTCCTATATATTTAATTTCCTACAGTACCGCTACTGTACATTTGAATTCAAGATGAAAAATCTGGTGTGACTGGCGCACAGCACACAACTTTCTCTTACCTTCGGTAATCGAAAGTTGTGTTCTGTGCTTGTCACACCAGATTTTTTGTGTCGACATATATTTAGTTCCCGACAGCACGGAACATTTGAATTCAGATGTAAAATTTATAAGTATGGAAAAATATTTATATTTTGTTACCATGGCAACCATTTCTCCTATCTTCCCTATGAAATACAAGAGTAAAGTGGTCTTCTGAAGATTTCAATCGCAAAATGAGAATATACATTTTAAAGAGCATCTAAAAATAATTGATTTTTGAATTTTAAAAAAAATCGTTGGAGCAAATTTTGAGAAAATCGAAAAAAACTGAAAAAGTACATCAGTAAAGTACTAGTACTCTTTGGCCGATTTTGATTAAAAGCTTATTTTTCCGGTCCCGGGGGTGTTTAACTTAAATATAAAATTTCAACCTCATAGCTCAATTCCTTCATGCTTAAAATTGAACACACACCCACACACCCACCCACCCACCCACCCACCCACCCACCCACCCACAGACAGACCATGTCGCGAAAACCACTTTTTTGGATTCAGGGGACCTCAAAACGTGAAGATCCATCAAAATCTCGACATCGAATTTTTGACATGAAACCAATACTTTCTCTCTATATATATATTACATATATACATAGGAAAGAGAAAGTAAAATTTATATTACAGAAAAATATTTATATTCTGTCACCAAGGCAACCATTTCTCCTATCTTTCCTATAAAGTACAAAAAAAGTGGATCAGTAAAGTAATAGTAAAAAACGAACTGCGGACTGCCTGAAACTTAGCAAGAACAAGTTGAGAATACTGACAGGTTTCTTAACAGGACACTGCAGACTCAGGGGACACCTGAAGAAACTGGGTCTGGAAGAAATTGACATATGCAGATTCTGTGAATCAGCAGAAGAGACCCCAGCTCATCTCCTCAAGGATTGTGGAGCTCTGATCCACAAAAGAAGAAGAATATGGGGAGCATATTGTCTGTCATCGAAGGAGCTTCCATCCTTAGAACCGCGCCAGATCCTTAGCTTTTTGGAAGCCACCGGACTGGAAAAGATACTCTGAACGGGGACTTATACCGTAGGAGGATGATACAAAAGGGGGGCACAATAGATCCGGGAGGTCGTAGTGCAATACACACCCCTACGAGCGAATCTATCTATCTATCTATCTAAAGTACTAGTACTCTTTGGCCGATTTTTTTCGAAAGCTTCATGTTACGTCTCAGAGGGGTATCTAACTTAAATATAAAATTTCAAATCGGTATCCACGCTTGAACTCAAGATCCTTCCTTAACATCTTAACATTTGCATTGCAACAAGAAATATCCCTATTATAAAATTCCTTCAGTAGTTTTCTTCAGGTGTACCGCTGCTGTTCGGCGGGATTTATGGGATTGCCGGAAGATTTAATCAAACCACCAATTCATAGCAGAGACAATTATTGGTTTACGAGGATGCATCAAAAAAATTGTCTTATATTTCAGACAAATATGGTTTTGATGAAGGCCTATTGTCGGCCGAAACGAACAGGATGCATCCTCGTAAACCAATAAAATTGTCTCTGCTATGAATTGGTGGTTTGATTAAATCTTCCGGCAAATCCCTAAATCCCGCCGAACAGCAGCGGTACACCTGAAGAAAACTACTGAAGGAATTTTATAATAGTGAATAAACAGGTGTGACATCGTTTCTAAGACTAAAAAGAAATATCCCAAATTAGCAATTAACTCTGCCTCGCCGGTGTCGAACAAGGGGGACTAGGGGGCGCAGCCCCCGCCAAAGGCGAGCATTGCGGCCAGTTTTTGAATATAAAATTATATAAAATTATCTAAAAAAAAAAGAAATATAAAATGTCAAATTAATAAGTGCGAATGTACTTGTTTTTGTTTGAATTTGATGAATTTTATTTGAGTTTCCTTTCTTGAGGGGTTCGCGCATGTGCACCCGAGTTATTTACGTAAATTACAGTTATTTACGAGATTTTTGTATATAACTGCAAAATAGTGTAAATAACCCAACGTCATTATCATTACTAAATATAAAGCGCTAGCGGTTAGTTTCCGTCTGTGTCGATCAGGACGCTGATTGGCTAGAGTTACAGGAAGTGGGCGGGAGCGGGAAATTTAAAATTTAATAGAGGGAAATTTGAAAATTTCCAAACAGTCATCAAGAATAAATTTGATGCATTTGCACGCCCTTACCACTGGTATTATCATAAATAGGTAAGAGTAAGTAAAAACCGACGATATTATGATAACCGATACTTATAAAAATAATAAAATAAGAAGATATTGAAAGGAAATAAAATTTAAAAAGAACGAAATTGTAACCGGATTATTTATCTCTCTAATAAAATGTTGATAAAATGTATAAAGGAAAAGAGATAGACGACAACACACACAGAGAGAGAGAATAAGGGATGTTTATGCATTTGACAATTCGTTTATGTTTCACCCTCGGGCTGAAAACTCTCTCCTAAAGAGAGAGAGAGAGAGAGAAAGTCAAAAGCGACGACGACGACGACGACATCCTAACAAGAGATAATATTTAATAATAATTATTATTATGATTATAATAATTTAGTTGGTTAGAGTCGGGGGGGGGGAGGGGGGAGGGTTAAATTGTGTGTATGCCTCCGTCGAGTAGTTCAACTCCAAACAAGGATGAAATGAGAGAGAGAGAGAGAGAGAGAGAGAGGTCAAGCAGATAATTACTTTCTATGACAAAGAAAGTAGCGATATTACTCACCCTTTTAAAATATATATATATATTCTTTGATATCAAATTTGTTGCTCTTTATTAAATTACCATCTCAAAATTGTAACCCTTCTTCTTCCCTTTATTTTAATTATTTTTGAAATGATGTAAGAATAAGATTATATTTTTTTTCTTAACTCACTTTCTTTTTATGAGATTAGAAGTTAGTGTTAATAATAATAGACTAGTGGTTGTGTGGTTACAACGTTTCGGCCAGTCTTCCTCATGTTATATACAAAACCATCTCCATGGTTGTCATATTTATATACATTTTATGTTTTGTAGTTTCTGTCTATTGTTTGTATAATAAACATATATTATTTATTCTCATCCTAGACCGTCGTCTTATTAACATCTTTATACATTAAGAACATATATTATATGGTGGCAGCGGTATAGAAATTGAATATTACAAGTTTTTTTTTTATAATAGAAGAAACAAAAATGAATATGAATATGTTGAATACGCCAGTTCCTATGGATTTTAAATCTGAAAATCTTCCGCAAACCTGGAATAAATGGAAGCAAATCTTTAATATTTTTATGGTCGCTAACGAAAAATTAAGAAAAGCGAAGAGTTGAAAATTGCCATTTTCCTTAATTTAATTGGTCAAGAAGGTATTGATATCTATAATACGTTCAACAAAACTGGCAATGAGAAACTAGAAGATATTATTCTGCTATTTGATAAATATTGTACCCCAAGAAAAAATACTGTTTTCTCAAGATTCAAGTTTTTTACTCGTGTACAACATGAAGGCGAAACAATAGATCAATATTTAACTGATCTGAAAATTAAAGCTTCTGCTTGCGAATTTGGTGACCAATTGGAGAGTCTTCTTCGTGATCGTATTGTTTTAGGAGTTTTGGATAAGAAACTTCAAGAAAACTTATTAAAAGAAGCGGAGATTACTCTTGAAAAAGCCATGAATATTTGTAGAGCAAATGAAATGGGAAAACAACATATAGAAGAAATTTTAATTAATAAGGAAACTAATAACAATAAGCTTTTGAAGATTGAAGCAATGAACAAAAGAACAAACAAGAATAATTTCAACAATAAACAATTTAATTCAAAATCTGATATGAAGAAAGAAGATAAACCTTTTAATAATTATGGATTTTCTAAACCATGTTCGAGATGTGGTATTAAGCATGAGCCAAAGCATTGTCCTGCTTACGGTAAAATTTGTGGGAAATGCAAAGGGAAAAATCATTTTTCTAAGGTATGTAAAAAAATTTATTAGAAGTGTTGAAGATGATGCCAGTTCCCTTGATGAAAGTGATGATTTTAAATTAGATAATATTATAGAGATAGAGAGGAAAATTAATTCCTGTGAATGGAAAGAAGAGTTAATAATTAATGACACTAAGATAATTTTCAAAATTGATACTGGGGCTGAATGTAATATTCTTTCCGAAAATGATTTTAATAATTTAAAAATCAAGCCTAAAAATTGAAAAAACAACTCGCAAAATTGTTTCTTATACAGGGCATGTTATTAAAATTTCTGGTTGTTGTGAATTATTATGTCATTTTAATAATACCTCAACAATGTGCTCATTCTTCATTGTCAAAAATAATCAGTCTCTCTTAGGACTTAAAACGTGTCAAGATTTATATATAATTAGAAAAATTAATAAAATTGGAGATACTATTTTATCTAAATCTTCTATTTTACAGAAGTATAAAGATGTTTTTGACTCTAGCCTAGGATGTTTGCCTACTACGTATAATATTGAGCTTAAACCTTCAGCCAAACCTAAAATATTTTCTCCTAGAATATTACCTAAAGCTTTAAAAGCTGAAGTTAAAATTGAATTAGATAGGATGGTTAAAGCTAAAATTTTAACTAAAATAGAAGAGCCTACTGATTGGGTTCATCCTATAGTGGTTGTTCGTAAACCAACCGGAAAACTTCGTATATGTATTGACCCTAGAGAATTAAATAAATATATTAAACGAGAACATTATAAGGTTCCTACAGTTGAATCAATTTTTTCTGAATTACAAGGAGCGAAATATTTCTCAGTTCTGGATGCTTCATCAGCATTTTTACAAATTAAATTATCAGAATACAGCTCTAAATTATGTACTATTGCAACACCTTTTGGAAGGTATAGGTTTTTACGTCTTCCATTCGGTTTGAGTAGTTCACCTGAAATTTTCCAAAAAGCTATTAATAATGTTTTATCTGGCTTAACTGGTGTGATAGCTTATATGGATGATGTTTTAGTCTACGGTGAAACTATTTCTGAACATAATAAAAATCTTAAGAATATGTTGGAAAGAGCACGTAAATTTAATTTAAAACTGAATCAAGATAAAATTCAAATAGGAGTCAAATCTGTGAAGTTCTTAGGCCATATTTTATCCGAAAAGGGAATTTCTATTGATGAAAATAAAATAAAGGCAGTTATTGATTTTAAACCCCCGACAAATAGGAAAGAACTCCAAAGATTTTTAGGATTAGTCACTTATGTTTGTAAATTTATTCCTAATATGTCAGAGAAAACTTCTCTTTTAAGATCACTTTTAAGTGAGAAAAATGAATTTTTATGGGATGAAAACGTACAAAAATCATTTGATAGCCTGAAATATTTTATCTCTCATGCTCCTATTTTAAAACATTTTGATCCTAAAGAAGAAACTATTCTTTCTGTGGATGCTAGTCAATATGGTGTAGGTGGTGTCTTATTACAAAAAGGTCAACCTATTGCCTATAGTTCTGCTTCGTTAACTACATCTCAAAAGAGATATAGCCAAATAGAGAAAGAGCTCTTGGCTATGGGAGAAATAGAATTTACCTGAAAGAAAATATTAATTTTTATTTGTTTACCTTTTTTATTATTTTTGTTTTTGTTTAAAAAAAAAGGACATGTTATATACAAAACCATCTCCATGGTTGTCATATTTATATACATTTTATGTTTTGTAGTTTCTGTCTATTGTTTGTATAATAAACATATATTATTTATTCTCATCCTAGACCGTCGTCTTATTAACATCTTTATACATTAAGAACATATATTATACCTCAGTTAATTCAAAATCTTTACTCTTGGTAGATAATAGCAAATTAGATTTAAACAGTTATGAAAAATAGCAAAGTATCTTATAGATAGGGAGCACCCTTGATCAATAATAATAATTATTAAGGATGTTGATAATAGAAGTGGCTGTTCAGCAATTAGAATGTTGAAGGAAGAGAGGATGTCAGCCAAAAAAGGAGCCTCTATCGAATAAAAATCTCCAATCAGAAAACGTTTCGGGTTTAATTAGATAAAACCATCATCAGTTCTTTAGAGCTGAAATGAGCATAAATAATAATTGTAATACAACAACATAAAAATTTTTTTAAATTATAAAAACATCAGATCTTACATTATTGGCAATCTCAAGGTGCACACCATTGAGATGCAGATAGAGTTGTTATATATAAACATATACAAAATTATATAAAGAATACAAAATTTGCATATTAGTTGTGTGATGCTCATTAGTCAACACGGCCAAGTCTCAAATGTATATAAAATTTAATTATCAAATACAGTTATTATATGATAAATACTGGGGAAGCAATGAACCCTCAGTACATTGACCCAAAATACATCTTAATAAAAACGAAAACTCACAAAAGCGTGCCTTTGACCTATTTGAAAACATATTATTCATTTGCAAATGACAATTTTATAAATTAATTTATAATATATTTTCAAATTACAAATAAAGTTATAAACAATTTTTTATAATATTTACATCTGGGCGTCTACATTATTTAAGATGGACAAATATACATTACTAAGGCCAATACAGTCAGTCTGATAGTTTAGTGCCCTATGTCCATATGTTTTTATAAAACATTTTTCTGCTATCAGACGTTTATATGTGTTGTCCACCTTCATCAGAATGACTGCGTTGTCAAAATCAAATCCATGCATAAATTCAATCGCATGAGAACTCAGAGCTGTCGATGTTTTAATATTTTTTATACTCAATTCATGTTCCCTTTTTCGCAACGAAAACATGCGAGATGTTTGCCCCACATAAACCTTAGTGGGATTGGGGCAGCCAAGGCAACGAATTAAGTATATTACGTTATGTTGTTCATGGGGAGGGACTACATCCTTATTATTATATAAAAAGGAAATACTGCCTCTGGATGATAAAGCCGTACGGACATTATGCAGCTTGAATATTTTTTTTTTTTTTTTTTTTATTGGCCTTAGTAATGTATATTTGTCCATCTTAAATAATGTAGACGCCCAGATGTAAATATTATAAAAAATTGTTTATAACTTTATTTGTAATTTGAAAATATATTATAAATTAATTTATAAAATTGTCATTTGCAAATGAATAATATGTTTTCAAATAGGTCAAAGGCACGCTTTTGTGAGTTTTCGTTTTTATTAAGATGTATTATGGGTCAATGTACTGAGGGTTCATTGCTTCCCCAGTATTTATCATATAATAACTGTATTTGATAATAAATTTTATATACATTTGAGACTTGGCCGTGTTGACTAATGAGCATCACACAACTAATATGCAAATTTTGTATTCTTTATATAATTTTGTATATGTTTATATATAACAACTCTATCTGCATCTCAATGGTGTGCACCTTGAGATTGCCAATAATGTAAGATCTGATGTTTTTATAATTTAAAAAAAATTTTTATGTTGTTGTATTACAATTATTATTTATGCTCATTTCAGCTCTAAAGAACTGATGATGGTTTTATCTAATTAAACCCGAAACGTTTTCTGATTGGAGATTTTTATTCGATAGAGGCTCCTTTTTTGGCTGACATCCTCTCTTCCTTCAACATTCTAATAATAATTATTAGTTGAAATTCCTATCGGGATCCCCGTTTATTTATCCGAGCACCTTTCGTGTACGAAGACACACACCTCAAATCCAACCGGCCTCTGGCCGTAGCCATCTCCCGGCACTCCGTGAAGTTACGTTATTCCCTATCTCTAACTCCTCCTCCTGCGTTCGTTTCTAG
The DNA here is from genome assembly GCA_023213315.1 of Euborellia annulipes. NCBI lineage: Eukaryota > Metazoa > Arthropoda > Insecta > Dermaptera > Anisolabididae > Euborellia > Euborellia annulipes. Next base: position 23,103 of record JAKCPI010004043.1, read on the forward strand.
TTAGTCAACTCCAAACAATTTCTGGTTTCAACCGGCTCCTTATATTCAACCTCTTCTATGCTATGGAGGATGGTCACTGAGAGGGAATCTTCTTTACGTCCCTTTCACAGGACGGGATGTCCCTTTCCCCCAGTTGCCTGGGGGCTATTGTGGTGAGATCCTATATTCCAATCCAGGGCCTGCTTGAGGATTTGTTTACATTAAATAAATATTTTTATTTAATGAAAAATCCCGCACGCCCAGTGTTTGAACATGGATCTTCTTTGTAGAAGCCGACATCCTAGTCCACTACACCAGTGACCCCCCCCCCCCCCTTGTTCAATAGAACAGACCCAATGGTATCTACCTGGGAGATATATGCGGCTTTGAAATTCAAAAGGCAGTAAAAAATAAGAAAAATATAATAAATTAATATTTAGATCTTAATAAAACACCACTATAACCAGTTGTTTAGCAAATCGAACTCGAGAGGGAGCCGTGAGGGAGCCCCTAGCGGTGAACATGTGTATGAGTTAATACACAAGTCGTGTATTAAGACCTTGTGAGAATGCGTTCAGCAACCAGATAAGTTTAATTTGTGTTGATTGTAGGGAAGTTACGAGGTATTTATAAATTCAGTTGTAGGTGGACGGGGTTAAAAAGATAAAAAATCTGGTGTGACTGGCGCACAGCACACAACTTTCTCTTACCTTCGGTAATCGAAAGTTGTGTTCTGTGCTTGTCACACCAGATTTTTTGTGTCGACATGTATTTAGTTCCCGACAGTACGGTACATTCGATTTTCAACATGTAAAATTTATAAGTATGGGAAAATATTTATATTTTGTTACCATGGCAACCATTTCTCCTATCTTTTCTATGGAGTACAAGAGTAAAGTGGTCTTCAGAAGATTTAAATCACAAAATAAGAATATACATTTTAAAGAGAATCTAAAAAATAATTGATTTTTGAATTTAAAAAAAAATCGTTGGAGCAAATTTTGAGAAAATCGAAAAAAACTGAAAAAGTGCATCAGTAAAGTACTAGTACTCTTTGGCCAATTTTGTTCAAAAGCTTCGTGTCACGTCCCATGGGGGTGCATAACTTAAATATAAAATTTCAACCTTCTAGCTCTTTTCGTTCTTGAGATATTTTGTTCACAGACACACAGACAGACAGACAGACAGACAGACCATGTCGCGAAAACCACTTTTTTGGATTCAGGGGACCTCAAAACGTGTATATCCATCAAAATCTCGACATCGAATTTTTGACATCAATCCAATACTTTCTCTCTCTATATATATTAACATATATATAGAGGTAAGAGAAAGTAAAAACGACTAATACGCAATAATGTGGAAACTATCAATGCACATTAGTCTTTATTTTTTAAAAAAAAGACAAAAAATTTATTTTTTAACTTCGTTCATCTATGAATGGACCCAGCAATACCTCGAAACTTCACTAGAATCAGTGGAGGGACATTTGGAGGGATAGGGGGCAGGGGGGGCATGTTGGCCGTCTCAAACAGCCTTAAAAGAAAAAACGAAACGTCCGGAATAAAGAGTTTATTTAATAATAGAGGCTCTTTTCTTTTGGCTGCAAACCTCTTCCTTTTACAAATAATTACAATGCCGTAGTGTTGTAAAATTACAATATTTACTCAAATTTTCGAAGAGAGTCTTTTTTTTTTGTAAAAATTATTTGAATATATTGTATATTTAGTATACAAATGATTGTTAGTTAATATTTCCAAGGAAAATTTGTAAACTTACTATATTTACTATATAATAATAAAATTAAATTTTTTTTTTTTTACAGTGTATAAAAAACAAAAAAATAAAATAAATAAAGAAGAGAAAATATTGCTAATCACTACTCTATTATTCTTTTTTTTTTTTTTTTTGATTATTTATTAAGAGAGGGTTTATCATAAATTTAATTGAAACCACCCTAAAAAAAAAAAAAAAAAAGATTTGAAGGATTTATTAGAATAAAATTCGAAACAAACAAAAAAAAAAAAAAAAGGAGTGAAAAAAAAGTTGTAAATGAGCATGGTTATTGGCGATCACGTATTATTATTATTAAACGCTTGAGCCCTGGGACCATTTTTTATTCCCCCCCCCCCCGCCACCACTCGCGCAATTGGGGAAGCTCGGAGGTGGAGGTTAAAGTCACAATATTTGGTTTCAAAAGTTAAATGTTGACTTTCGTTTAGAATAGGGTGGGGGGTGGGGGGTGGGTTGGAAAAAAATTATACATCCAGAGGGCTTATATAGGCTTTAAAAAAAAGGGTTGTTTGAGTTAAAAAAAAATAATCGAGTGGCAAAAAAATGGAAGGGGTGGGGTGGTGAAAAAAAATTGATGAGTTATCCAAGAGGGTGGTGGTGGTTATGGTTTTAAATGGATAAGATAACCATCCAGTGTGTGTGGTGAGTGAGAGGATCATGACAACACGATTTAAGAGTGGCTTATCGGAATATAACGCTACATAGGCCTACTCAGAGTTCATTTATATTCAATTCTTTTTTTTTTTTTTTTTATTTCAATAAATATTAATAAAAAAATGAGATATTTTGTTCACAGACACACAGACCATGTTGCGAAAACTACTTTTTGGGACTCAGGGTACCTCAAAACGTGTATATCCATCAAAATCTCGAAATCGAATTTTTTACATAATACTTTCTCTATATATTAACATATATAGAGGTAAGAGAAAGTAATAGTCGTAGGGCTTGTAGCTGGTGGTTCAATGTGGATAGGTGAAAAGGAGAAGAAAATCCGCACTAGTTGTATTTCATAATTTTTATTCCCACCAAGTTGACGTTTCGATCCCGGTTGGGAGCATCCTCATTTTTACTTTCTTTTACCCTATATATGAAATATATATAGAGAGATCATGTCAAAAATTCGATGTCGAGATATTGATGGATACACACGTTTTGAGGTCCCCTGAGTCCAAAAAAGTGGGTCCCGCAAATTGGTCTGTCTGTCTGTGAACAAAATATCTCAAGAACGAAAAGAGCTAGGAGGTTGAAATTTTATATTTAAGTTAGGCACCCCAATGGGACGTGGCACGAAGTTTTTGAACAAAATCGAGCAAAGAGTACTTGTACTTTACTGATGCATTTCATTTTTTTTTTAATTTAAAAATCAATTATTTTTTAGATTCTCAATAAAATGTATATTCTCATTTTGTCATTGAAATCTTCTGAAGACTCGATTACCGCAGGTAAGAGAAAGAAAGTTGTGTGCTGTGCGCCAGTCACACCAGATTTTTAGAATAAAATTCATATAAATCAATTATTATTTAAATGTATATCAGTAATATTTTGTGTTAATTGTTTGAAGTACACTTTGATGATGTAATTCAGTTTTTTTTTTTAATTTTTTTTAATAAAAATAGAAAATTGTTTTTATTTTTTTTTTAAATTTATTTCTGTCTTTAATTGTTTCTAAGAAAAATGGATGACGCTACTCATCGTCTCTCTTTTTCTATTTGGGTGAATAAATCACGAGGGCAAATATTTTAATAAATAATAATGATTTAAAAATAAAAAATATTATAATAAAGTCGTGCTGGTCATTTGTACCAAGGGTCGCGGGTTCGCATCTCATCTCATGGGACAATTTATTTCAAATGGATTGACTACCAATCCAAATGAAATAAATAGAGATCGAGTCTAAATGGCCTTCAATGCCGAAACAGGCGTTGTTAAAAAAAAAAAAAAAAAGATTTGAACTTAATTCAATTTTTTTTTTTTTTTCTAGCTTATATGTACAGTATATTGTCCATCCAATTCTCCTTATTGAGAAGTTTGAGAAAAAAGTTCTGAGAAAAAACGTCGTCACTGTATATGTGTGTCTGTGAGAGGGCGAGGGAAGGGGTGAGGTCTGTCTGTGTGTATGTGAGAGGGCGACGCGCGAAAGCGCGCATATTAGTGTGAGTGTGTATGTGTGTAAGCAAAGCGCCAAGTAGCTAACGTTCGTGTGGTGTGTGTGTGTGTGTGTGTGTATGTGAGCGTGGGCGCGCGAAACCTCACGGTTGTGTTAGTGTAAGCACCCGCGTGTGTGTGTGTCTTGTATTTTTATTATATTCTTTGCCCAAATTGATGGGTGTCAATGAATTAAGAAATCTGAAAATCAGTATATGTATGTGGGAGAGAATGATTCTAAATAAATATAAATGGCTTATCAAAACAAAGCAATTAAATATTAAAATATAAAAAATAAAAAAAATGTAGTCAAATGTCACTAAATAATTGTAGATAATACTAAAAATGAAATTAAATCGAATATCGATCAAACAGACATCGCCATCTTTTTGACCGTTTGCTTAGATAAAAGGATCTCAACTCACCGTTGTGATTCCACGCCATTCGCAACTCCATTTGATATTTTCCAAAACTCATCTTCATTTGGTATTTTCAAACACTTATTAAACACATAACACATCCCGGAGATGTGGAGATTAATCAATCACTAACTTAAACACAAATTATGCACTTTATAAATAAAAATTCACAATACATTTCTCACTCCCGAATTCGCGTGTGTCAAAACTCGACGATCCTCTCTAGACTGATTGGTCAACTTGCCGGGAGGAAAGACGTCAGTGGCGCTGCGAGCGCCCAACAACAATCAAAGCATTTATAATGGCTAATTTCATTCATATATTATTTTTTACTAGATTTAATAATAAAAATTAATGCTAATATTTTTATTATTTATAATTATATCCTTTTATTTTTTGCAATTAATTAGGAATTTTATTATATAAAATCTGGTGTGACTGGTCGCACAGCACACAAATTTCTCTTATCTACAGTAATCGAAATTTGTATTCTGTGCTTGTCATAACAGATTTTTTGTGTCAAGATATATTTAGTTTCCATACTGTACATGTATTAGAATTCAAGATGTCAAATTTATAAATATGGAAAAATATAATTTGTTACCATGGCAACCTTTTCTCTTAACTTTTCTATGAAATTCAAGAGTAAAGTATACTTCAAACCATTTTGACGGCAAAATGAGAATATACATTTTGAAGAGCATGTAAAAAATAATTGATTTTTGAATTTTAACCAAAACCGTATGAGCGAATTTGGAAAAAATCGAAATAAACTGAAAAAGTACATCGGTAAAGTAATAGTACTTTTTGGTCGATTTTGTTTAAAAGCTTATTTTCACCCTCCAGCGGGGTGTCTAGCTTAAATATAAAATTTAAGCGTCCTAGCTCATTCCTGGATGTTTTAAATTGAACAGAAGACATACAGATCATGTCGCGAAAACCACTTGTTACTTTCTCTTACCTCTATATATGTTAATATATATATATATGAAAGTATTGGATTTATGTCAAAAATTCGATGTCGAGATTTTGATGGATATACACGTTTTGAGGTCCCCTGAATCCAAAAAAGTGGTTTTCGCGACATGGTCTGTCTGTGTGTCTGTGAACAAAATATCTCAAGAACGAAAAGAGCTATGAGGCTGAAATTTTATATTTAAGTTAGGCACCTCCATGGGACGTGACACGAAGCTTTTGAACAAAATCGACCATAGAGTGCTAGTACTTTACTGACGCACCTTGTCAGTTTTTTTTTATTTTCTCAAAATTCGCTCAAACGATTTTCTTTAAAATTCAAAAATCAATTATTTTTTAGATTCTCTAAAAAATGTATATTCTCATTTTGTCATTGAAATCTTCTTGAGACCACTTTACTCTTGTATTCCATTGAAAAGATAGGAGAAATGATTCTCATGGTAATAAGATATAAATATTTTCCCACACTTAAAAATTTTACATCTGCATTCAAATGTTCCGTACTGTCGGGAACAAAATATATGTCGACACAAAAAATCTGGTGTGACAAGCACAGAACACAACTTTCGATTTCCTTAAGGTAAGGGAAAATTGTGTGCTGTGCGACCAGTCACACCAGATTTTTTATTATCAATTGAATTTGTAAATTTTCAAATCAACTCGTATGGAATTACAACAACAAACAAACAAACAAACAAGTGCAATGATGATTTTTCCTTTTATTATTCTTAGTTGATGGTTGTGTTTCTCATGAATAAGAATAAGTTGTAATCCCTTAAGAATTTAACTCAATTTTAGTTGTTCATTCATTCGATTCTCAAAATAATCAAAGATTTGTGTACAAAACTCATTATTTATATCATTTGGATTCCAACTAGCCAACAAATTTTATTTCTTCATAGAATTCTAATTCTTTGCTTAAAGTACTTGTTTTTAAAAACTACAGTAAAATAAGGTGTCTTATGAATACATGTTCGTCGGGTTATTCAGGTCAATGGTTTTGAGATTTTTAAATGCTTTTATTTAACTGACGCTGTCAAGGTCACCAACTCTTGGTCTTTGCTTAGGACACTTCCCGATGAGCTAGAGGTGTGAAATTTGATATTTAAGGAAAATTTTTGGTGACAACATTGCCAGATAGATCGTAATGAATTTTATGAAATGTCTGTCAAAGAACTTAAGAGGTTTTTCTATTGACTGAACTCTAGCCATGAAGATGGTCGCATAGTCGACGTTCTCTATTAAAGAAATAAACCTAGCTGCTTGGCCTTTTATTACTTTCTCGTATAGAATATAAAGAGAAAGTATTGTAATCGTAAAAAAATTCGACTTCGAGATTTTGATGTTTCTCCACGTTTTAGACCTCCCTGAGTCCAAAAATACCATTTTGGGCATTATGTCTCTCTCTCTTTGTGTGTGTGTGTGTGTGTGTGTGTGTGTGTGTGTGTGTGTGTGTGTGTGTGTGTGTGGGGGGGGGTGTGTGTGTGTGTGTGTGTGTGTGTGTGTGAACACGATTGCTTAAAAATCAAAGCAGCTAGATCGATGAAATTTGGTATATGCTCCTTACACTAAAATTGTAGACTTCTATCAACTTTTGGAGTAAATACGTCACTTGGAAGTAGTACTTTACCTAATAAGTTTTTTCAGAAATTTCGAAATTTTCAATTTTTTTGTTAAATTATGATAAAATACTCTATTTTAAAAAGTTTTTATTCTTTGATATTTTTCCGAAAACTGAATAGTTTTTGAAATAATCACAGAAGAAAAATTGGGAATTGATATACAACATACGACACCGATATAAGAGGCCTGTGGCAGTCCTATGTACTATTTAGCAAAAAGGAGAGGTAAATATCCTAAGTCGTATACTCAAATAAGACATATGTATGTAAATTTTAGAAAGAAAAATCAAAGGGTTTTTCATGTTTTTTTAATAACACCTGTATGATTTTGTTTTGATTTTTCTTTCCAAAATTTACATATATATGTCTTATTTGAGTACACGATATACGACATTTACCTCTCGTATTGCTAAATAGTACATACGACGGCCACAGGTCTCTTATATCGGTGTCGTATGTTGTAAATCGATTCCCGCCATTAGAAATGTCAAAGTTATATTCTAACCTAAAAAGTGTTTGTGCAGTTTGTGTTTTGTCTTCAAGTGTTTAGTGTGTTGTTTTGTTAGTTTCTCTTATTTATTTATTTAAAAATGAATGAATGAGATATGTGAGACAATTTTAAAAAGAAAAAGACTTTTAGTATGTTATGAATGTTGTTCGATTTCACCGATAGTCATCAAATACGACATAGGACAAATTTATTTTTGGTCCGTTGGGTTAACTTTTGTGCTAAACTGTTTACGATTTAGGACATTTAAGACAAAATACAAGATCATGAATACCCCAAATATTAAATTTGTTAAGAATTTTATTTAAAACTTCGTTTAAATAATTTTTCTATATCATTTCATTCTATAAATTTTTTATTTTAATTGAGAAAGCGGTCTAGATTTTATTCGACACAAGGTTTTTTAAATATTTATTTTTCCTTTCTAGACGCGAAGCCCACAGGAGCACGAGTTCTCCAAATTTAAGAAAAGGCGAAGGCCCGCCGCAGGCTAGCAAGGGGTCCGTCGGCCGAAGGCGGGCGCCGCGGCTAGTAAGACAAATAAGTATATTTATATAAACGAAAGCGGTTGGAAGGGGGTCCAGCGAAAGAAAGAAAAAAATGATATTTTATATTCAACACGAGACAATTAACTAAATATATATATTTTCAAACGTAAAAAAAAAAAAAAATAATTTCTTAAAGAAAATCTCCTTTGCACACGTGATCAAAGCCAATGAGAGAGGGAGAGAGAGAGAGAGGCTCTTTGTTTGTAAATGGTTTTTTAAATGGTTGTTTATTTGAAACCACAGAGAGGGAGGGGGGAGTGTCGTTCGTTCGTTCGTTTTTTCATCCCTTTTTTTTTACCCGCAGTCGATTTAATTTATTCAATCAGAAACACGGGGAACCCTTCTCCGCCCCCCCCCCACCCCTCCACCCAATGTGCGAAAAGCAAAAGGCTTTAAAGAGGGATTTACACGGGGGGATGACGTATACACGACGACACTCCTCCCCTCCCCATCCCCCTCAAAATATATATATTAGTAATAAAAAAAAATTATTATTAAAAAAAAAAAAAAATATGACAAGGTTATGGAAATTTATCGCCTATCACAACGGAATTAAAAACATTTTCAAATAATCGTTAAGTGAGTGGGTGTTGAAATAAAAAAAAATTCCAAGTTGATCAAGGTATTATTATTTTAATAATTTAACCCCTTCTCTCTTCTCTTTGGATTATTGTTATTTAATTTTTTGGAAATAAAAATTCCATATGAAAGAGAAGGGTGAAAGAGATCAGACAGTATGTGTATGTCCGTTTGTCTTTTTTTTTTATATAGAGGATGCATGTTATGTATGTAATTAAAAAAAAATATATATAAATTTGGTATAAAATAAAAAAATATTCCTCCGGTTCCCGAACTGAACGATAAAATTATATTGGCTGACAATTAATTTAAATAAAACGATTTGCAGATTGATTTTATGTAGAAATAGAGGATTAAAAAGTCAAAGAGTATCTTTTGATTTATTAATACCCTTTGCACCAGTGGCGGATACAGATGAGTTTTTCGTGGGGGAGGGGGTGTTATGGTGTGACTGGTCTCACAGCACACAATTTTTACTTATTTTCGGTACATCCTGTACTTGTTTACCAGAATATGACCTATATACAAATAAAATTTTTAAGTATTAATTTTTAAAATTGTATTGTTTGTAGATGGCCGTAAGGATGATCAATTTAATTATAAGGACCGTCGGCCAAAAATTAAATACTTTTGGGTATTATCCGTTTATGTGTAAATATTTCGACCTCAGTGAAATGAAATCATCTTCAGTATAATCAACAGATGTTTTGCAAATGGTTTACTTTCTACCATCCAATATGACAAAATATAAAAATTGCATTCCTGGAATGCTCAGCTATTTTGTCATATTTGATTGGTAGAAAGTAACGATTTGCAAAACATCTGTTGATTGTACTGAAGATGATTTCATAGTCACTGGGGTCGAAATATTTACAAATAAACGGATAATACGCAAAAGTATTTATTTTTTGGTCGACGGTCCATATAATTAAAAAAAAAAAAAAAAAAAAAATTAAAATTTTATATTGAAAACTAGACGCAAAGCCCCGCCTTCGGCGGGGCTTTCCCTAGCAAGGGGGCTGCGCCCCCTGGACCCCCTTGCTCGCCTTCCCCTTTTCATTTATATATATATATATATATATATATATATATATATATATATATATATATGAGAGAGAGAGAGAGAGAGAGTTTATTTTAACGGTTAATTATTCATGAACTTAAGATTTTTTGTGAATAATAACCTTTCCGAGACTCTCCCGATACACAGACAAAGAATTTACGCCGATATTTTAGGAATTCAAAATGTAAATAAATAAAAAATCGTAAACATGGGTAAATATTTATATTTTGTTACCATGGATGGCAACCCTTTCTCCTAATTTTTATTTTTTTCTTATTTTAACGGTTAATTACTCATTAACTTATTATTATTTGTGAAACATAACCTGTCCGGGTCTCTCACAAATATACACAAAAAATTTCATCAAAATCAGTTCAGTCGTTTAGGAGGAGTTCAGTCACATACACACGTACAGAAGAATTATATATATAAAAAATTTTTTTGTCAAAAAATTTTTTTTCTAAACTATCGGGGGGGGGGGGGGGATTACCCCTTCGTATCCGCCCTTGATTTGCACCAAAACATCTTAGATCTCAAGCTCGCCTTGTGCCTTCCATACAAGGGCGGATCCAGAGGTGTTTCTCGGGGGGGTAATCTGGTGTGACTCGTCGCACAGCACACTATTTTTTTTAATTTCGGCAATTTAAAAGCGCATTCTGTAATTGTTTGCCAGAACATAAATACACATCAAATTTTTAAGTATTAATTTTAAAAATTTTACATTAAAAATAAATTTTTTTACGAAAAAAAGGTATTTTTTCGAATCTCGGGGGGGGGGGTAATTACCCCCTTTACCCCCCCCTTGTATCCGCCATTGCTTCCATAAGAATATACATTTGAAAGAAAATCTAAAAAAATAATTGATTTTTAAATTTTAATCAAAATCGCATGTCCAATCTTTTTGTATCAGCATGCACAAATTCCCTTCGGCACAAGCCTACCAAGGCTAATAGATGACAAGGTTGTCTCATACGGCTCGACCAATCAGAGCGAAGGCGGGAAATCGTCATCAAGAAGCCCAAATTTGAATTCTTATTTAATATATAGTATTTATCTCCCTCTGGCTTTTTACGATTTATATTTAAAAGTTGTTCATTTTAATTTTCTTTCATCATTTTTGATAGTTGAATATAAATTTTAAATTGAAATATTTAATTTTTCCTTTTAGTTTCTCTTACCTATATAACAATATTATATAAGTAGAAAGTATTTTTTTCCGAATTGTCTTCATTTTTGTTTTACTTTCTATTACCGTATTTAATTAATATATTTAAAAAAAAAATTATTATTTTCTCTAGTACTGAAAAAAAACATTAAATAATATTTCAAAAAAATAAAAATGGAACATATTTTAAATAAAATAAATAAATTTATTACGACCCGCTTAGAGGCACCAGTCCCCGGGTAGCTAGGTCCAACAAACACAATACAAATTTAAATATAATAACAAATATAACAAAACAAATCAAAAGGGAAAAAAAAATAGAAATGTATAGTAAACGTCGCATTAGCCATCCCGACATTCGCCTTAAGTTGTTAAGGAAAACCTGGCCAAAAACCTTGAAAGGATGGTATGACCTCTCTACCTAAACTATTTCATAAGAAATAAATATTAATAGAATAATAGACAGGAAGAGAGAATGTCAGCCCAACAGGACAGCCCCTATCGAATAAAAATCCTGTCAATCCAAAAGGCGTTTCGGTTTTAATTAAATAAAGCCATCATCAGTTCTCAAGAGATTATTGTCTGTGCAAATGTTATATTTTTATATAATATTGTATATGTTTATATAAAACAACACTCTCTGCATCCCAACCTTGAGCCAATAATCTCTTGAGAACTGATGATGGCTTTATTTAATTAAAACCGAAACGCCTGTCTTGTTCCTGTCTATTATTCTATTAATATTTATTTCTTATGAAATAGTTTTCTTCTTTTTTTTAAGATTTTTTCTTCCTTCGTCAGAAAGTTTTCTTTTCATTAAAGAAATTCTATTAGTAACTACTCTTTGAGTATTAAAAAATTTTATTCTAAGTAAAACTCTTAATTTAACGAATGATTTTTCTAAAGTTATAGGAATTTCTGGGCATTTTTTAAATACATATTTAGTTATTTTATTTACTATGTTTTTTTCTTTTTTAAACTGCCTTTGTTATATTTTTTTTCTTCATCTATTTTATCTTCTTCATCTTTTTCTGTCTGTGAAATATTTGTTTGTAGACTTGAAGTTTCAGAAACCTTCTTCATTAAATCTTCCAATATTCCTTTTTCTTCCTTTCTTTTATCTCGGGCCAATCGAGCTGATTCTTCAGGAGTTGGAACATCACTGGGTTTTAAAAATAACGATGGAACAGCTGAAAAAATTGATATATTAATAATAAATAAGATATTACTAAAATAAAAAGTAAAATTAGAATCTCAGTGGACATGGGTATAGCCTATAGTGAAAAAAGCCTTGTATATATATAGAGTATTTTTTACCTACCTGTTGGCTTTAATCGAATTTGGGGAGGTAAATTCATAATTTTCGCTCGCATGTCTTCTTGAAAATCAGATTTTGCACGTTGCAAATTCTTCCCGTTTTTGGATTTACACTATCTTTTCGAAAACATCTTCTAATCCATTCTTTTCGTAGGCTATCATCTTTTGGAAATGGAAAAAACATTAATTTTTCTTCTCCTTCCTTTTGTTTATAAAAAGAATTTTTACAAATTGCAACTGAGCAAATTGTTCCAGGCATCTAAAAGAATGATTAGAATCAAATATATATTTTAAATAATTGATTTAGTATTTCATTAATTACCTTGAATCCATGTAAAGAAAGCGCCACAAACACACAAATGAAAAGTTGATTGAAAAAGATGAAAAAACAGCCTAAATCGAATATTTTGAAAAAGGTTATGATTAGAATCAAATATATATTTTTTAACTATTTGATTTAACATTCAATTAATTACCTCCAATATAAGCAAAAATGATAAAACAATGTCCAAATCGATTTATTAAAGCACGTGTACTGTTAAGAACAAAATATCAAATAGCTATATGCACTCAGAACGTTTGTCACTAGGGAATCTTGGACTCGAGTGACGTCATCTGCCAAAACCCCCCACCATTTTCCACTCCGTATGAGACAACCTTGTCTTTCTACTAACCTTGCAAGCCTACTTGTATAAGAAACAGCTTAAGCCGAAAATTAACCTAAAAATGTCAAACTCGGAAGGTTATTTATTCCAAGATAACAAGAAATACATGCTTTAAATAGAGACACAATAAATATTAATATTTAAATTGAAATGTTAAATGAATTAATCAGGGGCGTATATAAGGGGGGCGGGGGGGGCTCGGGCCCCCGAAATTCTCCAAAAGCATATACAGTACATATATAGGGATATACAGACATTAGCGGGTCTCGGCTCCCCCGAAATGTTTAATTGGCCCCGCAGTGCGTAAATTTTGGTTCCGCAAGAGAGAAAATGTTTGGCGGTGGGGCAAAATTTTAGTGTTTCAAAAAGAAAGGTAAAATGATTTCCACGAACTGGAAAAAGAGGGCATGTTCCGCGGGGCGGCAAAAAAAAAAATTTTTGAGTTCAGGCCCCCCCCCCCCAAAAAAAAAAAATTTTATATACGCCATAAAATGGCGGAAAGTTTTCTGCGCATTATGCTTATGCATAATTGAAATTCAATCGAGCATCAAGCGGCTTGCACAATTAAAATGCTTGCGCAAAATTCTCCTACAAACGCTACAATTTGCTTGAACAACAAGATTGCAAGTGGATGCTTGTCAAGTTTGCAGTTACGTGTGTGTGTAGCCGCCTTTAAACTTTATCAAGATTTTGTTTTTTTTTTTAGTCAAAATTTGCCAAAACCTAAACAAACTTGTGAGAAGAGAGGAGAGGGGAGTGAGGAGGGTGAGTGGGGGGGGGGGTTTATTTAGCCCCATAAAGTTGACGGATGCGATTGAAGGGCGCGGCGCGGTGTCTGCTTCCTGCCCAAATGGATGATAGGTAATAAATGGACCAAGGGCGAGAAGTCAAAGATAAATTTGAGCAATCAACGGCGTTAGTGGGGGCGGTCTTCTCGAAAACGAAGCAAAGAGAGAGAGAGAGAGAGAGAGTGAAGACAAGAGAGATCAACAAAGATAGCTTCTCTCTCTCTCTCTCTCTTGGTGTATTATACACTGGACCAGCTTTTTATTAGCTTATTTCTTATTTATCCCCTCTCTCTCTCTATATATATTTCTCTTTCTCCAACCATCAGCCATTTGCCACTTCAATCAATCTCTAAGTTACTTTATATGATCAAATTATAAGTTAATCGGGGATAAATATTATTTCTCTTTTTTAGATAGACTATTAACGATATTATTTTGACGATAGACATATTATTTAGAACAAGAAAAATGAAACCTCCAATCCCTCATATTGTTTTTTATACATCTTGCTGATAGTCCAGAATCCCAGGCCCATTTTTGCAAGTATCAAACTAATTTTCCGTGAGTAGTTTCATTTTGATGAGACGACCAATTTTTTACAATTCTTGATTGTGGTAGCTAACAGGAGTAGCAGGGATTTAATATTTCAATTTGACTATTCTCAAAAATTTATTATTATTTATGGATTTTTTCATTAAATCTTATTATCCAATATTAATACATTAAAAAAAAAAATTGTCCTTCAAAATATAGCTATGGTTTTATCTAGGAGTCCCCCACTTCCAACATGAACATTTTCGAAGTGAGGGACTCTGAATCTTTTTATTATAATAAGATTATAATATGCTACCCACTGTAAAAAAAAAAAAAAAAAAAATTACAAATCCTGAATTTGTATTTTGAATAATACGAGACTTGTATGAAAAGTTAATCCTCTTAGGGCCTGTTGATTCAGTTCTCATTAACTATCTTCCCCTTGGATAAGCTAGTTTTTAAGCTATAGCTTTTTAAGCTATGATTTTTGAGTCTTTTCAAATCTAATTAAACTAATCCCCCTGCAACCTTTATTTCGGGCCCCATTATTAGACCTTACAAAAAATATTTTTAAAATACCGTATATCCCTGAACCCTCTGGGCCCGGGCCCTCTCAAAGACAAATTTTCATTAATTTTTTTTTTTTTTAATTTTTCCGTTTTTATCGGAGCCCTGAGGAGATACAGTTTTTTAGCCCGGCCCGGCCCGTGGGCCCCCCAAGGATATACACGGTGTGAAAAACTCATTTTTTTAAAACTCGAAGGTTAAACATTTTCTTGTTTACTCTATCGATGTTTTGCTAACTCTCAGAGAAGTTTGCTAGTTGACTGGAAGTGAAAAAATTGGCCCTTAAAATAGTCAATTATTTCCAAATTGAGAGTTTATTTTTTTTGTTTTCCAATTTCATATTCCCCCTTCCTGAATGTTTTTTGCCTTTTCAATCGGTTTCGATTTTCCTATTCAACAGATAAAAGATGTCGTGTGATTTTCTTTGAAATTGAATTAAGGCCTCCTTGATTTGATTCAATATCTCCTTCTCTCTCTCTCAAGGCCTATTTGTCCGAAATACAACAAGACGGACGAATTTCCCTTTCAATCGATCCCTTATTCTTTTTTTCTTCTTGTTATTTTGTATCCACTCCCTCTCAAGGGAGAGAGAGGCTTTACATACATACTATCTAAAAGGGCTTGGCTTTTCTGGAATTGGTTTATTGGACATTCACTGGACATTCATTCAATTGGCCGGACATAACTATTTCCCCCCCATTTCTTTTGCAACAACAACAGCAAGAAAATATTCAAATAAATAAAGAAAAATATTGCAAGAATTTATTTCATTTCCTATGTTGGATTAGGAAAAAAAATATACAGATTTAAAGAAAAAAAGATACCTCTCTAACTTTATAAATTATTCATATTAATATAGGCCTAATACCGAGCTACTGAGGTTAGAGATAGTGACAATGTCAATATTGATAACCTTAAGGTGGGCGTCTCGAAAAACGGTTAGGACACTATTGACTACCAGGTTACTCTAGGCGGCAAGAGATGGCGTTAGTTTTTCCCATAGGAATACAAGGGATTTATTCCATTTCATTTTAAAGATTTTATGCTGTATAAATTTCATCTTTGAGATTTTGTTTTAAGCCAAGTTACAATATCATGAAAATCACAAAAAACCCATAGGCCTAAGCTCGGCCAATACCCCTAGTACTGTAGAGGGCTTAGATTAAGTTACAGGTGTAGGCAATTATTTTACTTAATGAAAACTTAACCTATTTAAATGTAATGTCTTGCTTTTGATGTAAAATAATTTGAGAGTTAGGCCGAGCTTATGGGTTTTTTGTGATTTTCATGATATTGTAACTTGGCTTAAAACAAAATCTCAAAGATGAAATTTATACAGCAGTATAACAACCAAAAGAGGGTTTGCTGGTAAAAATTTCAGATTTTTAAACTTTGTCCCAACAAAGATATTGAGGCTCAAATTTTGAATTTTTTGAAAAATTTCAGTTTTTAAAAATTTGTAGCTCTTAAAGGAATTAAGTCTCAGGGTTGATATTTAAAATGCATGCAGTACTAGTGAATAGCTACACACAAAAAAAAAAATCAAGCCTGAGATTGTATTCTTTCCAAAGGTAATATGCCTTCAAAAATTGAAATTTTTCCGTTTTCTTACCCAAATGTTGATTGGGTTGCAGACTGTTTTTGATGCATATTTCAGTAAATATGTACTAGACATAATATTTAGGCTGTTTCTTCCTGATTAAAATGGTTTTTGTTTCATCACTCTAGAGTGTATGGTTTCCGAGTTATACAAGTTAACGCAAACCCTTAAATACGCCAAAATTAGCGCGTTTCGCAAAACAAAAATGGCCGCCGTAGCAGTAACAAAAGAGATAAAAAATTTTTAAAATCACTTTTGAACTCAGAAATAATGTAGGAATCTAGGAAAAAAAATTATTTTTTTACAAAATGGTCGAGCGACCCCTGCTGTATCACTTGAAATGGATAGACCCGTATATAAAATTACAATACACACTCTATTTTTCGAAGAAAATTGTAACATTAAAATGTTTTTTTTTTTTGTTGTAAATATTTGAACGCATAAATTTGTAAATTTAGTTGATAAATGCATAGTAGTTATTATTTATAAGGGAAATTTGTAAATTTAGTATTCCAAAACACACTAAAAAAAAAAAAAAATTCAGTGTATAGAAACTTATATTTTATAAGACCAAGAAAATAAGGTCTTACGCTAAACACAGACTCAAATTTTTTTTCGAATAGCCATTTCTCAATATTTCACTTTTTGTTTGTATTCAGAGTAAGCGATCTAACCAATGAATGCCAACTTAGCCTATATTATAAAAAAAAGGGGACTAAAGAAAGAAAAAAAAAACTAGAAGAGAAATGGTAGTAGCTACGAGTAATAGTAGTAGATGAGGAGGATGAGATGAATCTCAGGGATTTTGGATTTCTCTTCTCAAAATGGAACGAACATTGTCGTCCACTTAATTCGATCGTTTCTTC
Source organism: Euborellia annulipes (assembly GCA_023213315.1). NCBI lineage: Eukaryota > Metazoa > Arthropoda > Insecta > Dermaptera > Anisolabididae > Euborellia > Euborellia annulipes. Next base: position 40,240 of record JAKCPI010004043.1, read on the forward strand.
TTCTTTTTTTTTTTATTTCCTCCCAAAAGAAAGACTCTCCATCAGGATTAGTTATTGAAAAATTACTTTTTTCGCTTTTATTACGATTCCATTGGATAGACTCAGTCTGTTTTCTTTCTTTTTCTTTTTTTTTTTCTTTTTTCTTTATAAAGCCCCTCCATTAGATAAATAAAAACACTGCATTAGCCTCTCGCTCTCTTGGTAATGCTCGATTTTTTCTCTCTCTCCAGAAATTCTATCATCATTTGAACTTGAATAGATTTATTTTATAAATTATTTATTTTTTTTTTCTATAGTTCTACTATTTATTAGAGTAATGGCCTTTATATCTCCTAAAAATACATTTTTTTAACAAACGTTTGTTTCGATTTAAATGAAGCCGGTGGAGAAGGGGAGTGGGGTGGCAAGAAAGTAAAACAACAGCCACCAAGATCGCCATATAGGAAATACAACGGGGCTGTTATTGGGTCGGAGTTTTTCCTGGCCTGATGATGGTCGTATATCTGACCGAAATGTTGGCTTGAAGTATCATATACCAAGCTGCAATTGGCTCTTTTTTAAATCATTGTTTAAGTTCTAATCAGCTATCCATAATTACTGAAGATTATTTTAGTTTTAAATAAGATCTTAGCCCCAAATTATCCTTCTTTCTAAAAAGAGAATCGAGAGAATATTTTTTGAACGTAAACAAAACTTTCAGATAAAAGAGGAAAAATGTATGTATATATTTCTAAATGTTCTATACAAATTGCAATGAATCTATTTCGAATTAAGCATATATGGACCCTGTTACGCATTAGTGTGTCAAGCGCCAAAAAAAATAAAAATTAAGTTAAGCATGGAATATTGTTTTGAATGCTATAATTAGATATATAATCTAATCAAAACAATGTAAATCAGAAAAAATTTTAATGTTAATTTTCTCAAATCTCGGTAGCTGGAGCTTGACACACTAATGCGTAACAGGTTCCACATATTGTATTGGAAATAAGGAGCAACGTAGAAATAATTTAAATCAATTAAGTCTCTCTACACATGTAACTAATAACTTGACAATCATGCATGTGCAATTTTTTTGTAGAGGCATGCACAAATTCCCTTAGGCACAACCATGTTTGTGCAAGTAACAGCATATGTCAAAAATTAACCTAAAAATGTCAAACTCGGAATGTTATTTATTCGAAGATAACAAGAAATACTCACTTGCTTTAAACAGAGACAAAAAATATGAAATTTTAAATGAATTAATATATTTTTGCTTGCGCAAATATGCTTGTGCATGATTAAAATTCAATCGAGCATCAAGCGGCTTGCACAATTAAAATGCTTGGGCAAAATTCTTCTACAGTTTGCTTGCACAAAAAGATTGCAAGTGCATTCTTGTCAAGTTCTTCAAAATGTAAAGAAAAATCTACTCTTTTGGTAGGCAAAAAAAAAAGACGTCTTTTTTTCTTGAGGTCTTCAATCAACTTTATAGCAGCGGGGAAAATAATGTCCGTTATGAGGATCCAGGCTTCGCCGCAATAGCCTGCCCCCATGGGGTAGAGGAGATAAATTTTATTGAATATATATCCAAAAAATATATCTACTCAAAGTCAAACAAATATCATAAAAATAACCAATTTGCTATATTTTTTTGGCAAAATTAATGAAATCATTTAATGGATATCACCCACCATAAGGAGCAATTTGCTCAAACGGAATTTCAGAATTTTTCATAAAAATAAAACAAATCTTGATTCCAGCCGGGGAGCTTCTTAATTATTAAAATAATAAGAGAAAATCTGGTGTGGCTGGTCGCACAGCACACAACTTTCTCTTACCTTCGGTAATCGAAAGTTGTATTATGGGTTTGTCAAACCAGATTTTTTTGAGTCGACATATATTTAAAATATTTATATTTTCTTAGCATGGCAACCATTTCTCCTACCTTTTCTATGAAGTACAAGAGTAAAGTGGTCTTCGGAAGATTTCATTGCCAAAATGAGCATATACATTTAAAAGAGCATCTAAAAAATAATTGATTTTGAATTTTAAACAAAATCGTTTGAACGAATTTTGAGAAAACCGAAAAAAAAAAAACTGAAAAAGTACATCAGTAAAGTACTAGTACTTTTTGACCGATCTTGTTTAAAAGTTTCGTGTTACGTCCCATGGGGTGCCTAACTTAAAATATAAAATTTCAATCACCTTGTTCTTTTCGTTCTTGAGATATTTTGTTCACAGACACACAGACCATGTCGCGAAAACCACTTTTTTTGGATACAGGGGACCTCAAAACGTGTATATCCATCAAAATCTAAATGATTAAATCACAATTTCTTCCTCGAATGACACTTTCACCCCTTGGTGTTTTTTTTCTTCTCTTTTGCCCCTACTGACACAGAACAGCAGCTGAACGAGATGATAATAGAGATTGGGAAAACTAGTTTTTTTTTTCTTTTTTTTTTTTTTAAGTCTTTTATAGTCATATTACGGTTTAATTAGTGGTCAGACTGCTTCTACTTTGATTCTACCGCCGACACACACGTGAAAATAAATTTATTATTATTAAAAAAAATGATTTATAGCCCATTTATTTATTTTTAAAGTGTAAATAAGTATTTTTTTTTTTATTTAATAAAAAGAACTCGTTCTTTGGTCAAGATGCCATCTAAAGAACTTAGAAATCAATTAATTTTAACAAATATGAAAGTTTTGAAAAAAAAAAAAAAATCTATAGGCCTACCTATAGAAATTCGGGACCCTGCAAGTTTTTTTAAATTATATTCGAATTCGAATTCTTTAAGTTGATTTAATATTTGTTTTAAATATAGGCCTAGTTTTTGAATAAATAAAATATAGGCCTATATAGCTTAATGTCACCTTCATATTTCTTCTATATTTTTGTTATTTTTATATAAATGAGAAATGCAGCTAAGGTTATTTCTTTATTTATTTAATTCATACAGCTGACGGTTCGGTTCCCTGTTTGAACAATCCTCAGAGCTGCGGAAAAGTCATCATGAAAGTATCATAGTGAATTTTATATATTGTTGAACAAACTCTTATATAATAAATATTGAGTATATATTTATCCGTATATATTAATCCACTTTGACACTTTCGTAATGACTTTTCGCCAGCTCTGAGGATTGTTCAAATACGGAACCGAAACGTCAGCTGTATGAATTAAATAAATAAAGAAATAACCTTAGCTGCCTCATTTCTACCCTCTTATTAATATTACATACAACAACAACAACAACAACAAAAGAAAAAATTCTTATTAATATAATTTTTTTTTACTAGCTGTCTTTTGAAAAAGATTGAAAGAGAGAGAGAGAGTTAATCCTCTCTAGCTCCTTATTTTTCTCTAATATATATGGTTTCCTCTCTCTTTAGGAAAGAAAGAAAGAAAGAATCTTCATGATTTGATTTATACCCATCGATAAATAATGGCTGCTTTTCGAGGGTTCATCCACCGACAGGGTGGCAAAAAAAAAAAAAAAAAAAACAGGAGAGAAAAGCAGCAGCAAAAGGTGGAGGGTGTTTTTCTGTATACCCCCAACCCCCTCCACCCCACCCATCCCACAAATATATATATATATATATAAGAAGGGTCAATTTTTCGCACTAATACCCGTGCACGATAGACGTCGTTCGTTGGTGGTTGTCGTTGTCGTTCGTCGTTGTCGTCCCGGATAAAAAGCACCCTCCCTCACACATACACACACATATATATATAAATGGATGAAAAGAATTCTCTCTTTCTCTCTCATGAAGAAAAATAAAAATACTAGTAGCTAGGCTACATTCAAAAGAAGAAATGTCTTCGATTATTGAAGTAATGTAATAATTTATTTCTTAAAAAGAAAGAAAGGAGAAAAAAAAAAAGAATTCTATTAAATTTCATAAATAAAAGAGAAAACTTTTGCGTGACTCTCATACATTCGATATAAATATATATATAAAAAAGCATTAATAATCAGAAAAAAAAAGTGAAGGAGATGATTAGAGAAAGAAGATATTATTAATTCAACAGGAAAAAACGTTTCGGTTATGGATTGAGAACATCTTCAGGCAGGGCCGGATCTAGGGGGGGGCAGTGGGTGCGTGTGCCCCGGGCTGCAATTAAAGAAAAATTTCCTAAAAAAAAGGTAAAATTATATGAATTCTGTATAGAAAATTTTAAGGAGGGGGCGGCAAATTAAATTTTGCCCCCCCTCCCCTGAAAAATTTCCTAGTTCCGGCCCTGACTTCAGGCATGAATTAAGTGAAATTGTTGCTTCGCCCCACTTCGGCAAATTAATTTATTTAAGACTTTAAACGTTATTTGTAGATATATCAATCCAGGCGTTCTTATTTAAGCCATTTGTTATGCAAATAAAATCATCGGACAGCCTGGGATCCGAACCCGCGATCCTTGGTATAGAATGCAGGCGCGCTACCACTCGCCTTTTCTTAATTATGAAAAAAATTACTATTACTGTTCCAAATCAATGCCTGCTTGAGAATTTGATTCTCATAGAATACATAAATATTTCTCTATATGGGAGATGTATTTTCTATTTTCTATTTATTATTTAATCATTTAGCATATGAATATCATTGATTATATACAAGTGAAAATTTTTATGTTGACTTTATGCATGATTGAATATCTAATTGTATGCCTATTGACATCCCTTAAGCTCTGATCAAGACCGAAACGTCAGCCTAGAGGGCCAATAAACGAAATAATTTTAGATGCTATTCTTTTATTTACTAATTAAAATTTATTTGCTTCATTCAAAATTTTGTATGTTTATTCACAATAATTGAAGATGGCCAAATAAATTCAGGCCGAAGCGTCTTATTCTGATAGTTTTATTGAACTTCGAGCCTTCCAATTTAGCTGATATCTCCAGCTCTCCATTATAATCACATCACAGTCACAACTTCAAAAGCAATATTTACACTATGTAACTCAATTTTTGTTCCTGGCTTCTAAGTGTTATATTTCAATTGCTTATGTCTAAAGTATATGAAAAAATGACTTTATTAAGCACAAACTTTGCACAAGGAAAACTCTTTTTTTTTTTGTGAAAATAGAAGGTTTTTTTTTCATTTTCGTCATTATGATCAGGTAAAAACAAAAATTGCACAATGAATAGACAAACAAATCGGAAACCACTCTACAAGGATCAGAAATGTGTAGATTTTCAAAATTTACGATTGTACGCGATTTTCCAAATTTCATTGTCCCGGTCACAGAAGGAAAGTTTTTCTGGAATAACAGCGATTTCCTTTCTGTTCTAGACCTAACGGTTTTTTTTTTTTTTTTTTTTTTTTTTAAGGTCCTTCTCGGCATCTAAGGCCAATTAGACCCCATCCCTATTTATTTCAAATGAGACCTAACGGTTTAGGAAAACACACTTTCAACCCAGAAACAGACCAAAAGTGAACATTTGTTACATAGTGTTATTTTCTCTATAAATATAATTTGCCGCCCCCAAAAATCCGCTTCCTTAGGCACTTGCTAGTGGTAAATCTGGCCCTGGATACAAGTCGGGATCGGTAGAGTAGGTCTACTAGCCTGCGATCTATCCCCGTTGGCTGGTGTATATTAAAAAGTATTTAAGAAACTACGAAAATTCATGAAACGCTTAAGTATCACTTTACGTTGGTATAAAAACCAATGTGAACAAAATCGGTGATGAAGGACTGTTGGGTTCCCCTTGTTAGTTAGTTATAGCACCTTATGTTATAGGTTTCCCTTTTTTATATCAATATTTATAAACTAATTTAAATATAAAATTTAATATGCTTAACTGGTAATAGTTTTTAAGATAAGAGAGCCGGATATTTGAAAATCGATTTTTTTTCCCTTCTCCCCCACTCAACAACATTATCATAAGTAATAAAATGAAAATTCAATTTTATATAGCTATATACAGTACTTACTATAAATAGTTAATCATTCATCATAGGTATAAAGTGAAAATTATTATTCAGTCAAATTTAAAAATGTTCTTTTTAAAATTTCCGACATTTATTTAAAAAGGTGTTTTATTATTCGAAAATTTTGCATAAGATTTTAATCTCTAGATTAAAGAATACGAAAATAAAATTGAAGTGTATTTGGCATTTTTGCTATTAAATTAAAATGATCCTATTAATAAAGAAATGAAGACTTGGAGCCTAGTATTTTATTTTATTTTTTTTTTGTAATGGGTGCTTAAGGCCCGAAGACGTATAATGAATGACCAGTGGTCACATGCAGCCAGGAAGAAAATAAAAACAAAAGGAGAAGCATAAAAGAGGAACTCAACTGCGGGAACTGAGAAGATGCCTGTTGAGGTTAGACTTGCAAGTCTGAAGATTGTAGGTTTTGGGTGAAGATAGACGCAGGGAGCTTGTTCCAATCACGGGACAAAGAGAGATTGGAATTGACTAGTTCTGTTAGACGTGATCTGAACAGCATAGGGATGCTGGGACGATGCCTCCCTTGTGTTCCGTGAATATGTTGCATTGGGTGGGATAAGTGATTTTAATTCGGCAGAACATTGACCATGATAGTACCTATAGGCAATTATCCTACTCAGAGCCTAACTACACTGCGCGTCAAAAAAGTGGAACACTTTGTGTCTTCTTAATGATTATGTAATTTATTAAACATTTTATATTAAATATTTCTAAGTAAATTTAGCACAAATCCATATCAATTTTAATAAATAATTATAATTTAAATAAAACAAAGACAAAAATGTCGAAATTTTTCTTATTAACGTCAAATTTGTAAAATTTTAAAATAATCTTTCCATTTCAGGTTTTCTCTGTCTCTTTCTTCTTATTGGGAATTCTTTTTTTTTCTGCTTAAATACAATCATCGGACTGCCTGGGGTCCGAACCCGCGGCGTTTGGTATAGGAGGTTAGCACGCTAACCTCTACACCAAGCCCCGAGGGCTTTATTAAAATGATATGGATTTGTGTTAAGTGTATAAATTATTTCATATTAAATGTTTAATAAATTACAGTTAGGCTAACAAGGAGAGTACACGGGTGACTCGTCACCGATTTTGATCTCCTTTTATTTGGTGAATCTATACTGAAAAATATTTGTATTCTGATCGAACTTTTCGTCCAATGCGCCCTGTAACAATTTTTTTTTCTCATCTGAAATTTTAAAATCTGAAAAGGATTGTTATAAGGCTCAAAGAAAAGCTTATCAACAACAACAACAACTGATAGCGTAACGGGTAGAGGGGCGGATTAGTAATCCAGGGATCCCAAGTTCAAAACCTGGGTTATCATTTTTTTTTTTGTTTTGTATCATTTATTATATAAAAAATAAATATTATATTATATTATAAAAATATTTTATTTGCGACATATTTATTACATATTTATACAGAAAACAATGAATAATAAATAATTTATATTGTATATATGTCCGAAAAAATATTACCTTTTATTTAGAGACGCAAAGTTTTTGCCACCAGCGAAACCAAAATTTTCTTCATGTGCCGTTCGCGGAACATTTCCTCTTTTGTGGAGCCAACATTCGCGCTATGGGGTTGCGCAGACATTTCGAGGGGGGGGGGGGGCGAGACCCATTATTGGCTCTATATTCCTATATATGTACCGTATATGCCCTCCCGGCCCCTCGACCTCCCCCTTATATACGCCCCGGAATTATTCATTTATATATCTAATTGACTTATTTCATTGCTTTCTGTATAAATATGTAATAAATATGTCGCAAATATAAATAAAATATTTTTATAATATAATATAATATTTATTTTTTATATAATAAATGATACAAAACAAAAAAAAAATGAGAACCCAGGTTTTGAACTTGGGATCCCTGGATTACTAATCCGCCCCTCTACCCGTTACGCTATCAGTTGTTGTTGTTGTTGATAAGCTTTTCTTTGAGCCTTATAACAATCCTTTTCAGATTTTAAAATTTCAGATGAGAAAAAAAAATTGTTACAGGGCGCATTGGACGAAAAGTTCGATCAGAATACAAATATTTTTCAGTATAGATTCACCAAATAAAAGGAGATCAAAATCGGTGACGAGTCAACCGTGTACTCTCCTTGTAAGATATACGAAAATTCTTCAAATTTTTGAATGCACAATTTACACGGTTTTACAACAGTTTTCGCCGACCCGCACCGCGGGAATAATGAGGCGAGGAAAAAGAAGAAGAATACATTTTGTTTACATAAAAACTTATTTCTCACGAAAATGGTGTTGGTAGACTGCCCAGTTCCCTTTGTAAGTCCTAATGGGGGGATTTTTATTAATCTGAGGCTGACTTCTCTCCCAGTTATCATCTATTTAAATGAATTTCGAAAAAATCAATTATTTGTTATCAATTGAATGTCATATTTATCTCTTGTTGTTTTGAAGAAGCAATGATGACGTCTTGTCCATATTTGAGAGAAAGAGAGATAAATGAGAGGATGATATATTAAAAGTAATCGAATCAAATTCCTTCCTTAGATGGGAGTCTGAATTCAATTTTTCTTTTTTTCTCCCCCTCCCTTGACGGCCGCATTTCCGGGAGTCTGTCAGATAGGGTAGGTGGGATATACTACTTAATGTCCATTGATAAGTCATAGAGATGAGGAGATTTATTAAGGTCATATAATCACTCTCTGTATGGGCACAATTGCAAATTCAAGTGAAAGGGGGTAGATAGACATTAACAATTATCTTCTATTGCTAATAATATTAATGATAATGGCTTTTATATTATTAATCAACCTCTACTCTCTCTCTCTCTCTCGTTATCTATCTTTTTTTAATGGCGAAATTACGTTCTACATACATATGCATCTTATAAATAAAATAGACAAGCATAGAGGTTTGTTTCTCAACCTTTTTTGTAATGCAATGACTCGAAATTGTTTGAAACAAACATTTATTTCTTTAAATAGGAGACTATTGCACACTGTAAAAAAATTTTTTAATTTTAGTGTGTTTTGGAATACTAAATTTACAAATTTACCTTGTAAATGATAACTACTATGCATTTGTTTACTAAATTTACAAATTTGAGTTAAAATATTAAAAAAAAAAACATTTTAAATTATAATTTTCTTCGAAAATAGAGTATATATTGTAATTTTACATACATTGTATAGTAATTTTCTTTAAAAATTGTGTTGTAATTTTCAAAAGAAGTTTGGTTGAGAATTAGAGTGCAAATATGTTGTTTTAGAAAGCAGTTTGGTCAAATAAAGTAGCTTTAAAAAGTTCGTCTTCTTAAAAAAGTAATTAGTCGAAAGAAAAAAGTCGGAGTTTAAATCCCTCGAAGGACAAGTTTTTTTTCTTGCTTGTACCATATTCCTTTCTAAAATTACAAAACATTTTCACTCTAATTTTTAAACAGCTTGAAAATATTCGGGTACCGGTAACTAATAAATAGAATAAATAAATTTTTTTTTAAAGATTTTAATTATAGACCATATTTTGTTATTAATTATTTATTAAAAATATAAATACTGTTTAACGTTTTGAGTACTTATTCTGCAGTCGTTTTCAAGTACTGAGCACTTGATTTGACTCAAGCGAACTAACGTTACTAACTTCACGTAGGTGTCCCTTAGAGGTTAGTTATTTAAATATTTTTAATAAATAATTAATACAAAAAGTGGTATATAATGAAAAACTCTTAATAATAATAATAATAATAATAATACAAATCACAAGAGTTTTAATAAAAAATCTGGTGTGACTGGCGCACAGCACACAACTCTCTCTTACCTTCGGTAATCGAAAGTTGTGTACTGTGCTTGTCACGCCAGATTTTTTATGTCGACATGTATTTAGTTTCCGACAGTACGTTACATTCGATTTTCAAGATTTTTTTTTTTTTTTTTTTTTTTTTTTTTTTTAAAAACATTCACACTTTTTTCTCATTCACACTCACACTCACACACACATTCACACTGTCTTTTCGGCAGCTCAGGCCATATAAGACATTTACGATAACCGTTATTTATGAATTTATATATATTAGGGGGTCCAGGCATTTTTATTTAAGCCATCTGGTATCCAGATGGCTTAAATAAAATCATCGGACTGCCTGGGGTCCGAACCCGCGACGTTTGGTATATGAGGTTAGCACGCTAACCTCTACACCATGCCCCGTGGGCGATTTTCAAGATGTAAAATTTATAAGTATGGCAAAATATTTATATGTTGTTACCATGGCAACCATTTCTTTTATCTTTTCTATGGAGTACAAGAGTAAAGTGGTCTTCAGAAGATTTCAATCACAAAATGAGAATATACATTTTAAAGAGCATCTAAAAAATAATTGATTTTTGAATTAAAAAAAAAAATCGTTGGAGCGAATTTTGAGAAAATCGAAAAAAACTGAAAAACTGCATCAGTAAAGTACTAGTACTCTTAGATCGATTTTGTTCAAAAGCTTCGTGTCAGGTCCAATGGGGGTGCCTAACTTAAATATAAAATTTCAACCTCCTAGCTCTTTCCGTTATTGAGATATTTTGTTCACAAACAGACAGACAGACAGACAGACACACACACACAGACAGACCATGTCGCGAAAACCACTTTTTTGGATTCAGGAGACCTCAAAACGTGTATATCCATCAAAATCTCGACATCGAATTTTTGACATGAATCCAATACTTTCTCTCTATATACCGTATATATATTAACATATATATAGAGGTAAGGGTCATTCCACGTCAGTTCAACCAGGCCATTTCACCCATAATCTCAGATTTTTATGAAACTTGGTATGTTTGTTCTATATATATAGATAAGTAACAGCACCAAATTTCAATTTTTTATCTCACTTAGTTTTCGAGTTATGGCTCTTTAAAGTTTTGATTTTTTCACCTTGCGCGACTTGGCTAATGCCAAACAAAATGTGACATGGAAGAGAAAATAATTTCTCATTTGCTTATTTGACACCCAATCTTGATGAAATTTTTTTGGTATGTTCTTTAAACAATAAGGAATTAGAAAAAAAATATATCACGAATCTAAGTTAATCCTAAAATATAAAAAAAAATTCATATTGTTGATTTTTTTTAGTTTTGAAAACGCAAACATGCTTTAGCGCTAAAGCCGATATCTCCAAAAGGGAATGAGATATTCAAGAAATTTTTTTTTTCTAAATAATCTACATGAAATGGGCTTTAATTTAGTAAAATAAAAATTTTGTGTATTTTGTTCCCTCTATTTCTAAAGTCCATTGCAAGTTTCAATATATAGTTTTACATGTTAAAAAGGTTTCAAGGGCAAAATGAAAATATACATTTTAAAGAGCATCTAAACAATAATTGATTTCTGAATTTTAATAAAAATCGTTGCAGGAAATTTTGAGAAAATTGGAAAAAACTGAAAAAGTACATCAGTAAAGTACTAGTACTTTTTGGCCGATTTTGTTCAAAAGCTTATTTTGAGTGTCCGGGAGGGTGCCTAACTTAAATATAAAATTTCAACCTCCTAGCTCAATTCTTTCATGATTTCAAATGGACACTCTGTGTGTGTCTGCTTAAAACTGAACACAGACGAAAATTCAATCAATTCAATTGAAAGTATGAAAGGATTGAGCTAGGAGGTTGAAATTTTATATTTAAGTTAGGCACCCTCCCGGACACTCAAAATAAGCTTTTGAACAAAATCGGCCAAAAAGTACTAGTACTTTACTGATGTACTTTTTCAGTTTTTTCCAATTTTCTCAAAATTTCCTGCAACGATTTTTATTAAAATTCATAAATCAATTATTGTTTAGATGCTCTTTAAAATGTATATTTTCATTTTGCCCTTGAAATCTTTATAACATGTAAAACTATATATTGAAACTTGCAATGGACTTTAGAAATAGAGGGAACAAAATACACAAACATTTTATTTTACTAAATTAAAGCCCATTTCATGTAGATTATTTAGAAAAAAAAAATTTCTTGAATATCTCATTCCCTTTTGGAGATATTGGCTTTAGCGCTAAAGCATGTTTGCGTTTTCAAAACTAAAAAAAAATCAACAATATGAATTTTTTTTTATATTTTAGGATTAACTTAGATTCGTGATATATTTTTTTCTAATTCCTTATTGTTTAAAGAACATACCAAAAAAATTTCATCAAGATTGGGTGTCAAATAAGCAAATGAGAAATTATTTTCTCTTCCATGTCACATTTTGTTTGGCATTAGCCAAGCCGCGCAAGGTGAAAAAATCAAAACTTTAAAGTGCCATAACTCGAAAACTAAGTGAGATAAAAAATTGAAATTTGGTGCTGTTACTTATCTATATATATAGAACAAACATACCAAGTTTCATAAAAATCTGAGATTATGGGTGAAAATTTTTTATTTTTTTGGTTGATTTGACGTGGAATGACCCGTAAGAGAAAGTAAAAATATATTTTGGCATTGGTTGTCTACATGCTGGCGACCACGAGCTGCTCGAGCTGAAACAGGCAGTCCTTCAGTTCTTTGTATGTCTGTCTCTTCCTTCCTCTTTTCAAAAGGAGTCAGACCGTGCAATGGGCAGGCCTATTCTATTTCTTCAGGTCGCAAAAACGCGTGATAGGGCTGGAGAATGAAACTAAGGTCCGCCGACCCCGCAACGCTGGAATAAGGCGAGGACTGAAGAAGAAGTAGATAAATGCATAGTAGTTATCATTTACAAGGGAAATTTGTAAATTTAGTATTCCAAAACACACTAAAATTAAGATTTTTTCTTTTACAGTGTAGTTGCTCTCTTCTGTAAATTACTTTTATTTAATCTGTGAATTTTTTTTGGAATACCTATTTGAGAAAGAGCTGGTGAGCTATTGCATATTCCATTTATTAAAACACCAAACATTAACGTCATTTTGTTATTATTATTCCTTTTCGTTTGTCGTTATATATTACCACTACTCCTATATATATTGTACTAGTCGCAAAGCCCGCCTTCGGCGGGCTTTCCGCCTAGCCAGGGGGCTGCGCCCCCTGGACCCCTTGCTCGCCTTCGGCGAGCAAGTTTATTCCCAATTTGGGATATTTCTTGTTGCAATCCAAGTGTTAAGGAAGGATCTTATATTCAAGCGAGGCGAGGGTACCGATTGGGCACAGCACAAAAGGGTCTGTTTATGACTGTTTAAAGGGTCAGTCACCTCTCTTCGTTTTTCAACTGCTGCGTAGCCCCCACCCCCAGCCCATAGTCAGGTAGGAAGCTGGTTCACACAGCATAAAGGACGCTCTCTAATTTCTAGCCAACTTGTTGATTTTGTGTTCCCATATTGAAGAAATTTGATTATAATTAATTTTCCAAAACATTTAAGAGATTCAAATTATTACTACGTTACTCCCAGAGCCATATACTATATGTATACTTAATTTCAAATAGATTCATTGGAAATTGTGGATTTCTATAGAACATATACATACATATTTACATACATACATACATTTTTCCCATTTCATTTTTATATACCTGGTATATAGATAGAGACTCATTTTTTGACAACCACACACTTTCTGTTTGCAACCCTTATAATTCCCTCTGTTCTTTAATAAAATATCTTCCTCTCTCTCTCCTCGAAAACGAAACATCAAATGCTTCCATATCCATCGACGACGACAACGACTACGAGGACCATGTGTATATATTTCTATATATGTTTTTCCCGTTCCCTTTTGAGCCGCCGCCGCCGCAATTCATCCCCTTAACGCCGCGTCTCCGACTTTACCGCTGTTGCGGGTAACGGCCCCTCTCTCTTCTTGTTCCTTCATCCCTCGATGTTCCGTGCTGGTGGGGGGAAGGTTTTAGCTTCTCTCTGGTAAGGATCAATATAGAAAGAGTCGACCCCCCCCCCGCCTCTTGGTTTTCTGACATAGACGACGACGACGACTACGGCGTCGGTGAGGAGAGGGGGGAGTGTCCGCCCCCCATTGAGGTGCAGGCTTACCGAACGAGCCAACATAACCTCAAACGAATCTAACGAACTCTTGCGGAATGAAATGAAACTACACACAGAAAGAGAGAGAGATACACATGCATATATTACAACAACCCAACCTCCATCGCCCTAGCCAAAAGATACTTAACTTCCGAGTAATAAATAAATAAATAACACGATTTTTGCAATTTTATTGTAACTATTTTTATTGGGGTACTCATCTAAACAGGGGAATTGCTCTTTACAAAACTGCATGTAGATTTTAATCACACATTCAACTTTCTCTGGGCTGTTGTATTTTTTTTTTTTTTTTTTTTTGGGTTGGGTTCCTGAGGAAACTATGCATTCTACTATATTTACAAATCAAAAAAACATTTTAAAATTACAATTTTCTTCGTAAAATAGAGTACCGGTATGTATTGTAATTTTACATAGATTGTATAGTAATTTTCGTTAAAAATTGTATTTTTTTCGAAAGCAATTTGGGAATTCTAAAATTAACACACACAATTACACAAAAAAAAAAAAAAATTGTATCAAAACATTTTAAAAGCATCTTTTTAATATAAAATACCTAAAAAAAAAAGAACTATAAAATGTCAAATTAATAACAGTTCTGAGACTCTCTGCAAAACCACTATAGCAAACAAGGGCGGATACAAGGGGGGGGGGGGGTAAAGGGGGTAATTACCCCCCCCCCCCTAGATTTGAAAAAAATACCTTTTTTTTGCAAAAAAATTTATTTTTCACGTAAAATTTTAAAAATTAATACTTAAAAATTTGATTTGTATTTATATTCTGGCAAACAAGTACAGAATGCGCCTTTAAATTACTGAAATTAAGAAAAAATAGTGTGCTGTGCGACGAGTCACTCTAGATTACCCCCCCCCCCGAGAAACACCTCTGGATCCGCCCTTGATAGCAAACGGAGCAAAGTCGCATGAGTTATGTTCTTTTATTGCTTTTGTGCAACGTGCAAATTAGAGTAAAATTGTCCGAGTTGAATAAAATTGGTTTTTGGTTTGGCATTTGGTTATTTCGAACAATTTCTAGAACAAAAGGAGGGTATACAATTTATAGAACATCTAAAAAAATAATTGAATTATGAATTTTAAACAAAATGTTGCAGCGAATTTTGAGAAAAACACATACACACAGCAGATATACCAGCCCGAGTAAAAATGATTCAAAATGAACGAGGGATACACACGCCCACAGCAGGTCAGCATAGTGGACCTTGAGGGACACACAGGGATACACACACCCGCACCAAGGACACACACGGTAGATCGAAAGTGATCAGAAGAAAAATGCGGATGTGTGTATCACTGTGTGTCCCTGGTGTGGACGTGTATATCCCTGATGTCCCTCAAGGATCAGACCTGCTGCGTGCGTGTGTATACCTCGATCATTTTTAATCATTTTTACTCGGGAGGTTGCGAAAACCACTTTTTTGGATATCTGGGATCTCTCAACGTGTATATCCATCAAAATCTCGACATCGAATTTTTGACATGAATCCAATACTTTCTATATATAGCTATACATATATAGGCATGAGAAAGTAAAAAAAAAAAAAAAAAAAAACAATGCATACGAAACTTAGCTTTCTATTTGAAATAACTGGTAGTTAATTTTATAATTTTTGCAATTTGATTATAAATAAAATTGTTAATTTCTTTAATAGATAATATAAAAATATACACTCTACATCCCATCTTTTCTGTGAAAATAATTATGTTAGTAATGCTTAATTAAAAATAATTTTTGGATTTAATTAGAATAAAAAAAGATATCAATAATTAATTAATAATGTATGAATGCATTCCATTTAAAACATTGTTATCGGGAGCAATTAATTTGCTCAAATATAAAACATTTATTTTCATCTCAATGTAAAGACGAAAAATAGAGACAAAAAGAAATTGAATTTTTTTTCTTTTTCTCTCTCTTCTAGGTTAAAAAAGATAACCGATCAGATTTTAAGATATAAATACTTTTTACGGGACTTTTAAGGGTGGTGGTGTTGAATAACTTTTGAGATCAAAGAGCTTAAAAGTTCTCTTTTATTCACAATGTCAAAGAGAGAGAGAAATGGAGAGTTTTATTCATATTTATCTCATACAAGAAATCTTCTAATACAAACTTTTAATACTAATATGGAATTATTAATTTATCATTTTAAAAGTTTTCAAATCTTTTAACAAGACAATTCTAATATAGACATTTAAACCAAAAAGGATTTCTCGACATTAACCCGCCAATCATATTTATTAAATGAAATTAATTGATCTTTAAAAGAAAAGAAACCATTGACACTTGTTAGATCATGTCACACTCTAAAGACTGCTACTCACGTAACTGCAAACTTGACAAGCATGCACGTGCAATCTTTTTGTACAAGCAAACTGTAGAATTTTGCGCAAGCATTTTAATTGTACAAGTCACTTGATACTCGATTGAATTTTAATCATGCACAAGCATATTTGAACAAGTAAAACTCTCCGCCATTTTATAGACGTCTTGACATTTGATACTTATTTATTACATATTAATTCATTTAAAATTTCAATTTCAATTTTAATGTCCTTTTTAAGTCTGTCAATCGGATCCGTCCATCAGACTTAGATATTAAATTTTAATGTTCTCTGAATAAACATATTTTACTAATCTACCGATGTGGGCCGTTCAACACTGATTTCTCGAGGTCACCCGTCCGAGGTTTTGCCGCGCTTGCGAAACTTTTTAAATTAAAAAAAGAAATACCCAAATTATAATTCACTAAGTGTTGTCTCTCTTCTTGATGTCAGATAAACAGATGGTTTATTAATTAATTAAAAAAAATAATCAAAAAATTGCTTTCATCCCATGAAGCGTGAATAAGGGGTCTGATAACGTCATTTCGAATGAATGATTGAATACTCGAAATAGGAATAGAAACAAAAGTATTGAAAAGCAATATCAGAGTAGATATAGTGCTAATCTCTCGTTAATAAATTTTGGGTACACATTTTTCCAATTCACTTTTCTTCTTCCTCCTCTTCCTTCCGTAGAGCCAATCTCCTTGAGGATTTGCATGTTAATTTCGATTCAAAAGGAAGGGGGGGTCCCCTTTGGAACATTACAAAAAAAATTTTCCAATTATGAAATTTTGTATTTATTTAGGATTCTCTATTGTCTATAAAATATAATAAGAGATTAAAATTTTGAAAAATAGCCATAGTTTATTTCAAGCAGTCAACATTTAAAATACACAGAGTAGGAACCGACCGAATATTCAGTTTCGGCCAAAAATCCTGGTTTCGGCCAAAAAGTAGCCGAAACTTTCGACCGGCCGAAACCTGAGTCGGAAAAGATGGGATGAATCTCGCATGCAAAAAAAAAAGGTCAAATGATTTGCAAAAGCAGAAAAAGTGCGGAAAAAATTTAGTCTCCCTAAAATAAAGGTAAAATGATTTTCACGGGAGGGGAAAAAATTTTCCGCAGGGCGGAAAAAATTTCAAAAAAAAAAAGGTAAAATAATATGAATTTTTTATAGGAAATACAAGTTTCGGTTTCGGCCGAAACTAAGATTGAGGCCAAAATTCGGTTTCGGCTGAAAATCTTGTTTCTGTCGGACACTAACACAGAGCCTATGGATATTTTGAATTAATTGACTTTTTTTTTTACTTTCTCGTATCAAGAGTCGCGGGAGCGACTGGTTCCCCGAGCAAGTAAAAAGCAAAAGAAAGCAAAGAAACTCTCAATACTACAATTTAGATGATATTCCAATAGATTCCAGTGGCCCATTGCATTTACATAGACGAGTCGTCCCTAAGACGACGATTATCAAGAAATATTTTAAATCCTTAATAAGGTAGTGATGACTTGGCTTCATCGGCTCAAGAGAGACATGACCGAGCTTGGCCTGTCGGAGACAACAGCATTGGATAGGGGGGAGTGGAGGGGAAGAATAAGGTCCGCAGACCCCGCACCGCGGGAATAATCAGGCGAGGACAGAAGAAGAAGAATAAGGTAGTGACGTGAAAAAGTAGATAGTGACGTGAAAGAGAGAAACTTTTTTATGGGCGAATATCTCTTACGAAAAATTCGCTCAGGGGCCCACATCTTGTGGGTACGTGGTTGGCGACCACGAGCTGGCCGAGATAGGGCAGACAGTCCTTCAGTTATTTGTAAGTCTGTCTCTTCCTTCCTCTTATCAACAGGCGTCAGACCGTACGACGGGCCGGCCTGTCCTATTTCTTCCGGTCGCAAAACGCTTAATAGGGTTGGAGGGAAAAAGTGAGGTCCGCCGACCCCGCATCGGGGGGAAAAAGGCGAGGACAGAAAAAGAAGAAGAGCTCTTACGAAAAATGTCTTTTTCTTTGATTATTTCAAAAATTGTTCAGCCTTCGAAAAAAAGTCAAAAAATAAAAACTTTTTAAAATAAAGTAATTTATCATAATATAACAAAAAAATTGAAAATTTCAAATTTCTGAAAAAACCTAATTGATAAAGTGCTACCTCCAAGTGACGTTTTTACTCCAAAAGTTGAAAGAAATCTACAATTTTAGTGTAAGGAGCATATACCAAATTTAATCGATCTAGCTGCTTTGGTCTTTAAGCAATCGTGTTCACACACACACCCAGACGTAATTTCAAAAGAATATACGAGAAAGTTTCGGAGGAAGTCATTCCCGATTTATTTACTTATGAAATGGCAAGTGGTCAAGTCAACTAAGGTGCTTATGGGAAACTAAATATATCTCAACACAAAAAATCTGGTGTGACAAGCAGAATACACAATTTTCTCTTACCGAAGGGTAAGAGAAAGTTGTGTGCTGTGTGCGAACAATCACACCAGATTTTTTTTGCTAGTTTTTGTCTTTCCCCTACCAAATATATCCTCTTAAGATAATTAGCTTAACATACTTAATTATTGCATTATATCAAACAAGATTATCCCCCTATTGCCAACCTCCCAATTAAAATGACAAAAAAAAAAAAAAAATTAAAAAAGTTACAATGAATTTATATATGAATGGTCCATTGGGTGTGTGTTTTTTTTTTTGTTTTTACTTTTTTATTTAATTGTTTCAAATTTTTTTATTTCCCACATTCATTTGAAAGTTTTCTACTCGTTCTGATTTCTCCCCCCTATTTCCGCTCCTCTCTCTTTTTCTCTCTCTCCCTTTGACACAAACCCTATCTATATTAGCCAATGCAAAAAGAATTGGGGCAAATTCCTTTCTAAGAGTTTGACAACTTTTTTTTTTTGTCAGAATTAAGACATTTTGTTTAATTAGTTGAAAATTTCGACCTAAAGAAAAGTTTTTTTTACTTTCTCTTACCTCTATATAGACCCTGTTATGCATTAGTGTGTCAAGCGCCAAAAAAAAATTAAAAATTGAGTTAAGCACGGAATATTGTTTCAAATGCTATAATTAATAGTATTTTTTGATGAAATATGTCTTAAAAAAATGTATATTTAATGTTACTTGCACAATTGACAAAAAAAAAAAAAAAATTATATACCAGTATAATCATATGTAAACAAAAAACTTTAATAGCAAGTTTGCGAGATATGTTTGTGCTTAAGATTGGGCAAAATTGCACCCCCTAGAGTCGAACCAGGACCTCCACGCTTTCGCGGCGGGTGGATTACTCTTATCCTAGGACGCCGGCCCAATAAGCACAATATCTCGCATCCGCCTATTATAATAAAGAAATTAAAATTTCATTAACTAGAGAAAGATCTTAAAATGCGAGATATTGTGCTTATTGGGCCGGCGCCCTAGGATAAGGGTAATCCACCCGCCGTGAAAGCGTGGAGGTCCTGGTTCGACTCCAGGGGGTGCAACTTTTGCCCAATCTTAAGCACAAACATATCTCGCACATTTGCTATCTTATTCGATATATTGACTGGCTAATGAACAGTCTTTTTGAGCATTGATTGAAAAAATTCCATCCTTTTCAAACAAGCCTCTACCTAGTTAAAAAACTTTATGTTAATTTTCTCAAAACTCGGCAGGTGGCGCTTGACACACTAATGCGTAACAGGGTCCATATATGTTAATATATATAGAGAGAATGTATTATTTTCTATTACCTATGTAAATTAATATGTATTGGATTCAAGTCAAAAATTCGATGTCGAGATTTTGATGGATATACACGTTTTGAGGTTCCCTGAATTCAAAAAAGTGGTTTTCACAACATGCGTGTCTGTGTTCAATTTAAAGGATGAAGGAGTTGAGTTACAAGGTTGAAATTTTATATATTTAAGTTAGACACCCTCCTGGAGCGTGAAAATAAGCTTTTGAACAAAATCAGCCCAGGTAGTCCGATGATTTTATTTAAGCCATTTGAATACCAAATGGCCAAAGTTTCAGTTTTTTTTTTTTTTCGATTTTCTCAAAATTCGCTCCAACGATTTTGTTTAAAATTCAATAAATCAATTATTTTTTAGATTCTCTTTAAAATGTATATTCTCATTTGGCCCTTGAAATCTTTTGAAGCACACTTTATTTATGTACTTCATAGGAAAGATAGGAGAAATAGCCAAGAAGATGGTCGCATAGTCGACCGAAACGTCGCTGTGGGTTTGATACCAATAAAGAAATAATAATAGCTGCTTGGCCTTTTTACTCCTTCTTCTACATATTAATTCAGATATTCACCTCGCTTACATAGGAGAAATGCTGTATTTTTCCATGTTTATAAATTTTATATCTTGAATCCAAATGTACCGTAGTGTCGGAAACTAAATATATGTCGACCCAAAAAAAAAAAACTGGTATGACAAGCACAGAACACTCTTACTGAAGGTAAGAGAAAGTTGTGCGCTGTGCGATCGGTCACACCGGATTTTTTATCAAGGAAAAGTCAAACCTTCTATTTCTTTTAATGTGAGGCTACTTCATTACTTTGACATATATTCTTAATAAAACAAAATTAACACTCTCCCATAAAAAAGTAATCTATATACAACGTTCACACCAAGCAGAGAGAGAATAAAGATAAATATTTTTTTTTTCTAGAGAGATAGATAGATAGAGAGATTCTTCAAAATTACCAGCACATCCGACATTTCTAAAAATTAAGACAAATCTTGCCAACATCAATATACGTATTAAATGTATCTAAAAAGAAAAATAAGACAGAGAGAGAAGGATGGTGGGGGAGGGGGGGGAGAAGACGTTTTGTCCTTATTAAGGTATTTTAACGCCAATTTATCCTTATTTTCTATCATCCATTCTTATAGATATAATAAAGAAAGAGCGAGTAATGGACTAAGATAAAATTAATGAATGAAAATTTGTTAATATTATTAAAAAAAAAAAAAAAGAATTAGGGATTTTGCAAAAGGGCCCAAATGAGCATTAAAAATTAATTAAAATTAAATACAGTAGAACATTATCAATACTACACTGCAAAAAAAAATCTAAATTTTAGTGTGTTTTGGAATACTAAATTTACAAATTTTAACTACTATGCATTTATCTACTAAATTTACAAATATTTACAACAAATAAAAACATTTTAAAATTACAATTTCTGAAAATAGAGTATGTATTGTAATTTTACATACATTGTATAGTAATTTTTGGTAAAAATTGTATTTTATTCTAAAGCAGTTTGGAAATTCTTAAATTACCACACACTTGCACTCTAATTTTCAAATGTATTTTTAAAATTACAGTACATTTCTAAATGTACACAGAATTACTAAATTTAGTATGTTTTTGTTTATGCAATTCGCTTCCTACACAATTGTAAAATCAACAAACATTTTTTTTGCAGTGGCATGTTTATAAATTTTATATCCTAAATTATTATATATCGGCGGAACTAAATATAAGTCGACATAAAAAATCTGGTGTGACAAGCACAGAACACAACTTTCGATTATACTGCAAAAAAATCTTAATTTTAGTGTATTGGAATATTAAAATTTCCCTTGTAAATGATAACTACACTGTAAAAAATTCTTTGTTGATTTTCAATTGTTTAGGAAGCAAATTACATAAACAATACATACTAAATTTAGTAAGTCTTTGCAAAAACCATTTACAAATGTATTGTAATTTTCGAAAGCCGTTTGAAAATTAGAATGAAAATGTGTTGTAATTTTAGAATGACATCTGAAAATTAGAGCGCAATTGTGTGGTAATTTTAGAATTCTCAAACTGCATGTAAGGATTATATATTTAATTTTTTTTTGTAAAACGTCCAACATTTAAAGCCAATAATCCATTTAGTAATTTCCCCAGATAGAGAGGGCAAGATCAAAGCTCTCCACTGGATGGTTAAATAGCCTTATAGTCAAGCTGACTGATTAGATCAGTGATGTTTAAACTAAAAGTGGATTGGAAATGGCTGCCTTCATTTCTGCTTGGTGTCCAGTCATATCCATCAAAAGATTTTATTGATTGCGTGCCAAAAAATTAAAGAAATAAAAGTGAAATGGATATACCTACAGTAGTTATGAGAGGGTGTTATTTTTTGAATTGGTTGAGAAAAATTACGATATATGATTAAGAAAAGGCCTGGAGAACGATTATTTTATGAAAAAAGAAGAGTGCAGAAAGGTTTGAAACCATTCTATAAAGAAAAATGTATACAGGGGTTGGACAAAATAATATGAACATCGGTCGGATATATAGACAATATTTTATTTATTATTAAGGTGTTGAGCCTCCATTTGCTTGTAGAAATTTTTAAAGGTTATTTGGGGGTACTCTAAGATGACTATCTTAAGTTTTCAACCTCGAGGTCCCTGTGCTAACTTGTAGGGGGGAGGGAGTGCAAAAAAACTCAATATTTTTGAATTTTTTTGCTTATATCTCGTAAACTAAGCATATTTTGTAAACCATAGTACAATAGAAAGTTGTAGAACATAAAATTTGCTAAAATTTGGTTGATAAAACGAATATGTAGACCCAATAATTACCGAGATACGGCCGATCAAAATTTCTATTTGTTTTACTGAGTCTACAAAAGTCTTTTTAATTTTAGCAAATTTAACTTTGCATTGCCCTTGACGAACCCGGGATCCCGGAGCAAGAAGCTAGTGTCCTCTCTCTGAGCCAAGTCAGGGAAAAATACTTGGGTCCCAAAATTCTCAAAAGGGGAAACGCAAAAAGTTCCAGAATATTTAGAAATAGCCCAGTGGAAAGCATTGAGTTTTTTTTTTTTTACCTTGTGAAAAATTAAAGACAATTTATTAAAATAATTAAATCTCTCAAATGAAAAATAATAAAAATTGTTATATAATTAAATTTTGATTTTATTTTTTCCTTAGAGAGATCGGGGATGGGAAGAATTAAGACAGACAGACCGACGGACGGCCATTATATATATAGATTTTTCCTAACGGATAAGAGAGTGTTATCCCTTAATCAGCCAGATGTGTATTTTTATCATTAATTGCCTGAAACAAGTTGACTGAAAAATTGCGGCATTTGATTAAGAAAAGGCGAGGGCCCGGCGCAGGCGGGCCTGAGTCAGCTGGAGAGGGGTCCTCCAAAGGCGAACGGAGGGGCTAGGACAATTTTATTTTATTGTATAATCAAGAAACAAAGTCATTAAGTTTTCACACTGGAATCACAATTATTAAAAGATACTCTAAAACAAAATTGTATTTTATTTGAAAAAAAAAAAAAAAAACTCTTGCCCTTTACAGTCATGGTTAAAAGCAAGCAATAAAAGAAAATATTGGAAACCTATGTTGTTTTATTTCCCTCCTTATGATCTTAAAGGGTAAGAAGAGAGAGAGAGAGAGCAGGTGCTAAAGAGCCCTTTGTTTAAAAGGGAGGGGAGTTTGGCTGACTGTAAAGCAACGCCGCATGGTGGCAACAGAAACAATCACTCTCCTGCCCTCAAACTCAACGCTTAAAAAACACACTAAAAGGGAGAGAGGGTTTTTTTTCTCTCTTTTTAATGTCTTTCTAGCTTTAAAGAAGAGTTACAAGCCGGCACGAAATGTATGGGTAGAGCGCTAAAAGATTTAGGTTAAATTTAATATTGAATTGAAGATTTATACTGCTCCAAGAAATTAAAGAAAAAAAACAAGGCGAGTATCAGATGCTGTAAAAGAACACTCTGGCCTAAGAATATCTCAATCATTGATGTTAAGAAATGTCAGGTATTACAGAACCCCGGCTTGGTGAATCCGAAGATGCCACCAATAAAAAATTTAAAAATAAAAGAATATATGAAATCTGCATCAAACGAAAATGAAATTAGAAAAAAATTCGGCTCAGTGGTAGAGTTTCTGTCCCTTGTGCTAGTGCTCAACGGTTCGAATGCGACAAAAATCAATTTCAATTGGATTGGCTTCCATTCCAATTGAAATAAATAGAGACGGGGTGTGAATGGTCTTCGATGCCGAAAAAGACCTTAAATAAAATAAAAAAATAAAAAAGATAATAATAATGAAGGGATTAAGGTACAGTGGCGTCATTTCAAATTTTTCTTGGGGGGAGGGGAGGGGCAAATGCTTTCTTGGGGGGCAAAATTTTTTTCTTAAAATTTACTTACAAATAGCATAGGTACGTACTCAAATTTAGCCAAAAGATATTTAATTTAATTGTTTAATTTTGTACAGTTTCTATACTCGTAGATGTATTTTGAAGTATTTTATTTAGAAAAATCTGGTGTGACTGGCGCACAGCACACAACTTTCTCTTACCTTCGGTAATCGAAAGTTGTGTACTGTGCTTGTCACACCAGATTTTTTGTGTCGACATATATTTAGTTCCCGACAGTACGGAACATTTGAATTCAGATGTAAAATTTATAAGTATGGGAAAATATTTATATTTTGTTACCATGGCAACCATTTCTTCTATCTTCCCTATGAAATACAAGAGTAAAGTGGTCTTCAGAAGATTTCAATCGCAAAATGAGAATATACATTTTAAAGAGCATCTAAAAAATAATTGATTTTTGAATTTAAAAAAAAATCGTTGGAGCAAATTTTGAGAAAATCGAAAAAAACTGAAAAAGTACATCAGTAAAGTACTAGTAATCTTTGGCCGATTTTGATTAAAAGCTTATTTTTCCGGTCCCGGGGGGTGTTTAAGTTAAATATAGAATTTCAACCTCGTAGCTCAATTCCTTCATGCTTAAAATTGAAACACACACACACACACCCACACACACACACACCCACACACACACCCACAGACAGACCATGTTGCGAAAACCACTTTTTTGGATTCAGGGGACCTCAAAACGTGAAGATCCATCAAAATCTCGACATCGAATTTTTGACATGAATCCAATACTTTCTCTCTATATATATATTACATATATATATAGGTAAGAGAAAGTAAAAATATAAAATTTTATAAAAATCAGAGTCCTTGGGGGGTGGGGACAAATGCCCCCCCCCCAAATGACGTCACTTGTAGGGTAGCCGGAAGCAAATAGAGAAAAAATATTCATCTTTTTCCGCTTTATTTAATACAAATGGCAAGGTTTCGACCCATTTTTCCGCCCTTTATCAGGACATGTGCTTAGAGGGGCTCTTGACAACTCCTGTTGGTGCGAACATTCGTTGGATAGCATGATTTCAAGAGTCAACCCTTCATCATCACTCTTGAAGCAGGAGTCACTCTATTTGGCGGATGTTCGCACCAACAGTATGCCAGGAGTTGTCAAGAGTTCCTCCAAGCTCGAGACAAAGATAGCACATGTTCTGATGAAGGCCGAAACGTCGACATTTGAATTAAATAAAGCGGAACTGTTCACTATTTGCTTTTGACTGCCCTTTCATTCCACATTATTAAAAAAAAAATCTCATTCCAAAATTTTTTGAGATCTGAGTCCTCATTTAGATCCCGTTCTTATTTGCAATTATTTTCTCGCTCTTACGGAATGCGAGACTTTTAAACTAGGCCTCTGTGTCTGTGTCTGTTAAATAGTGTAAGCACCATATTTACTTTCTCTTACCTCTCATTATATAGAGAGAGAAAGTATTGGATTCATGTCAAAAATTCGTTGTCGAGATTTTGATGGATATACAGGCTGTATACGTTTTGAAGTCCCCTGAATCCAAAAAAGTGGTTTTCGCGACATTGTCTGTGTGTGTGTGTGTTCAATTTTAAGCATGAAGGAATTGAGCTAGGAGGTTGAAATTTTATGTTTAAGTTAGGCACTCCCCTGAGGCGTGAAAATAAGCTTTTAATCAAAATCGGCCAAAGAGTACTAGTACTTTACTGATGTACTTTTTTTAGTTTTTTTCGATTTTCTCCAAATTCGCTCCTACGATTTTGATTAAAATTTAAAAATCAATTATTTTTTTAGATGCCCTTTAAAATGTATATTCTCATTTTGCCCTGGACATTTTCTAGGAAAGATAGGAGAAATGTTTATACATAAATTTTATATCTTGTATTCGAATGCACCATACTGTCGAAAAATAAATATACACACGAAAAATCTGGTGTGACAAGTCAGAACACAACTTTCGATTACCGAAGGTAAAAGAAAGTTGTGTGCTGTGCGACCAATCACACCAGATATTTTTAATTAATTTTTTTATATCCATTAGAGATCAGTTAGGTAATCAATTAATATAAAGTTTATCAGAAATTCTCCATGATTATGACAGGAAATTTGAAAAAAAAAAAAAAAAAAACTCCCCCTTGATTCTTTTTTTTTTCTATCAAATAGTCATCATTCTTTCTTTTTTATGGCCGAATGATAAGATAAGAAATCTTTGAATTTGAAAGGTAAGGGAAAATAAAAGGTGCGCTTAAAGAGAGGCTTTTTGTTATAAATTTATCTCTCTCTCTCTCTCTGTGGGTATTTGGGTGTCAAAGGGCAGGTTGTTGGGTCGTCGGCTGGCTGGCCTTCTTCTCATCGTTCTTCTTCACCCCTCCCCCCCCTCCCCCCACCAACCATAGCCGGCTACAGAAGGGTCGGAAACTCTATTTGCACAATTAATAAGGAAAATATATAGTGTATAAATAAGTTGATTTTACAATCATGCCGGGTAGATGGTATTTTCACACCCTACAAACAAGGAATCTTTATTGCCCTGTTTACCCCTCCTGAAAGTATTCAAATATTTATTATAGTTATTTAAAAAAAAAAAAAAATCTCAATTTTGTTATTAACATTATCTTTAAATTTAGGAAATGTTAAATTTGGTTTCTAATCTTTAGAAGGCTCTGGTAAAGACCTGCCTCTTGTACGGCGAGGAACAATTTAATATAAGTCCCACCCATGCGTTTTCTACTTGTGATTATTTCATTGTTTTTATAAAAGAAAATGAAAATATTTATTGGAAATTTTCTAGGTTTGAACCACGAAAGTTTCCATTAAAAAATATATAATATTTTTTTTTTTTTTAAACAATAAAATAATCACAAAAAGAAAAGGCATGGATGGGACTTAATATTGTCCCTCACTGTACATGTTGATAAACAAACAATTGACTCGGTAATGGTTTCTCAACCTTATTTTGTTCAACGCTCCCCATTGAGAAGATGTTTTTTTTTTTTCTAGAGACCCCCATCTTAATTTTACTTGCCACATTTGGCGAATTTAAAACATCTATTGTCACGATTATATATAAACGTCCAGACTATAAATTACTTTGGGATCACCCAGAGTATACATCTGGACCTCATTGGGTCGTAAGGAGGCATGCCCAATACAAGGGCGGATCCAGAGGTGTTTCTCGGGGGGGGGTGTAATATGGTGTGACTGGTCGCACAGCACACATTTTTTTCTTAATTTCGGTAATTTCAAGGCGCATTCTGTACTTGTTTGCCAGAATATAAATACAAATCAAATTTTTAAGTATTAATTTTTAAAATTTTACATTAAAAATAAATTTTTTTCGAAAAAAAATATTTTTTTCAAATCTCGGGGGGGGGGGGGTAATTATCCCCTTTACCCCCCCCCCCCCCTTGTATCCGCCCTTGGCCCAATAGGGAAATCCCTATAAGGGCCCAATTTAGAACGCAATCGGGAAATTCTCAGGAAAAATAAAATAACTTATAGTCAGTTTTTCCCAATTGGGTTCTGTGTGGGACCAAAATGAGAAATAATGCTCAAGACAGGCGAGGGCGGATACAAGGGGGGGGGAGTAAAGGGGATAATTACCCCCCCTGAGATTTGAAAAAAATACTTTTCTTCGAAAAAAAATGTATTTTTAATGTAAAATTTCAAAAATTAATACTTAAAAATTTGATTTGTATTTATATTCTGGCAAACAAAGAATGCGCCTTGAAATTACTGAAATTAAGAAAAAAATGTGTGCTGTGCGACTAGTCACACCAGATCCCCCTCCCCGAGAAACACCTCTGGATCCACCACTGAAGGCAGGACTTTGCGTGACATCCTTATAGGCAGGGCCGGCTCTACGTGTAAGCACAGGATGCGTCGCATCGGGGCGCTTTCGTATAAGGGCGCTATAATTTACACAAAAAAAAAAATAAAAAATTTTTTGAAGGCGGCAAAAAATTTCGTGTCTCTAAAAAAAAGGTAAAATAATTTTCACGGGCGGGGAAAAATATTTCCGCGGGTCGGAAAACTTAGTTTTCGCAAAAAGTTAATTGATTCTTTAAAAAAAAAATTTTCCGCAGAAAAACTTTTGAGTTCAGCCACCCCCCCCTCCACCCCGAAAAAATTTCTGTATACTCCCCCCTGGTTGTAAGCGTCTATTACTGTTCTGCATCAGGGCGCCAAAATCCTAGAACCGGCCCTGCCTACAGGGCAGCCCAATGAGGACCCAATAGGTCTTACATTAAATGTGTAATATTAAATTATAGTTGTAAGACTAGGATCTGACCCCTATCCTATTTCTGAGTTTAAAATGAAGATTGAAAGAAGAATGTTTCAATGGGAGCAAATAAAACGTATACAAATATTTTTTTATTAACATTCACGGTAAGTAACATGAAGCCGATTTCTCTTTTTAGTTACCAACATTGCTACAGTACTAAATTTAATTCGCCCATTCCCCTTCTGCGCCATCTCAATGCCCCCTTCTCTGGGTCGTCTACTGACCCCCCCCCGAAAGTCTCAAACGCCCACAAGAAGGCTCTATCAATTAATGAACTGAGACCAAATGGTCTCAAGACAAAAAAATAAATGTCTATCACTAATGTATGAAAGACGAAAAAAAAAAACTACTGTGTGAAATATTGTTTTGAAATCGATTCTATACAATTATAATTAGAAATTGATTTTCCAATTTCTAATGAAAACCTTTAAAGTTTGTGTGGTGGTTTTATATCACACCGTTCTAAATTGGTTTTTGATGGCATAATAGAGTAAATGGGACTCTGATTGGTTCGATAGCTTTATTTGTGAATGGGGGAGGGAGTGTAGTGTGTGTGTGTGTGTTGAGGAAAGGGCCGGCGAAGGTAGGGAAGGGTGCAAATTCCGAGAATTAGGGGTTAAGGGGAAAGGAGGAGGGGAAGATTCAACTACAAACAAGACGAAGTGTGTTGGCTTGGACAACTAATAGTTTGCTAACTAGCAATAATAGAGCATTTGGAATGTGCAAAAAATAAAACACTAAAAATAATGGATTTTATTAATTATGAATTTTATTGATACTTTCTCTTACCCATATATGTTTATATATAGAGAGAGAAAGTATTGCGATCATGTCCAAAAATTCGATGTCGAGATTTTGATAGAAACACATGGGGTCTCCTGAGCCCAAAAAAGTGGGTCTGTCTGTGAACAAAATATTTCAAGAACAAAAAAAAAGCTAGGAGATTGAAAATTTATATTCAGGTTAGGTACGGCCCCTTGGCACATGACACGATGGGGAGAAATTATCTATTTAAGGTGCACTCTCTTTGGAAAGAAAAGGACGAGATCGAAAAATGTTAATCTCCGTGGGTGCAGTGAGTACAAAAGTCAAAGTTGTTTTTATAACAATAGATGCGAATCTTTGAACCACATACTCAGGTCTATTCTCTAAAAACAGAAGTTAAAATTTAAAATAAACAAATGGGTGTTAAAAAGTAATGTAAAAACAATCAGAGTTAAAAAATGCTATTCAAAATCACCGTGCCTCAAATAGCTATTCTGTAAAGAAAAATTTAAAGCCAAAGGAGAGTTCTTATCCTAAAAAGGTAAGGTTATGATTTTGATAGCTTTGAAATAAAAGCAACATGTTAACGTCGCTGTTAAAACTTTGTTTAGAGAATAGCATTTTTTAACGTTGATTGTTTTTACATTACTTTTTAACACGAAGCCTTTGAACGAAATCGGCCAAAAAACGCAAGTTGTCGAGTCACACCAGATTTTAGGTTCCGTAAATATCTATATACTGTATATATTTATTTTAACCAGGAAGTTCAAATTAACCCAATGGAAGTTAAACTGAGAATAATGGAAGTCGTTATTGTGTGTGCCATAGGCGTAGCCACGGGGGGGTTTTGGGGGTTCAAACCCCCCATTGGACCCAAGCCATGACTAGATATTTAATCTCTATAATACAAAATACTTTTTTTCTCTATATATTTCATATATAGGGTAAGAGAAAAAGTAAAATATAATAATTTTCTCTAGCTTAAAAAAAAAAAAAATTAAATAAAACGCAAAAAATTCGAGAAAATTCAGAATTTTCCCATTGAAAAGAATTGATTTTTGTTATGCTTTATAAAAAATTAAAGCCGTTTAAAATTGATTAAATCTCGCAAATGAAAAATAATAAAAATTATTATATAAATAAATTTTTTATTTTTTTCTTAAAGAGGTGGGGAGATAGGAGTCTGGTCAAGAGAGGGACACTCGGGTATTTTAGGCCCATTTACATAAAATTAAGAGATTTGCATTATTTATTGCCTGATACGAGTTGATTGAAAAATTGCGGCACTTAATTAAGAAAGGGCGGGCCCGAGCCACCTCGAGGGGGGTCCAGGGGGGTGAAGCGAAGGTGGGGTAAGTGGCTAGTCATACATTTCATTAGACGCCCTATACTGACCTATTTGTCGGGGTGGGGGGGGGAGAAATAATCCTAAACCCCCCCATCAAAAATTTCTGGCTACGCCTATGGTGTGTGCAACATTAAAACTTTGTAACTAGAAATTAATTATGATATCGTTGGATTATAGCCAAAAGATAGAGAGAGAGCGAGAGAATTCGAATCTCAATTTTGTCATAAGCAACATCTTTAAATTCAGGAAATGTTAAATTTTGTTTTACACTGGTGTGGTGCCTATGGCGCAGAGGCATAGGTCAGGCTTCTTGTTCTTGAATAACACTACTCGGCAAGAAAAAAAGCCCCGAGATATTTCCATCAGATTCTTAAGTAAAATGACCTCCGTTTTACCGCACCACGTACCGTTTTCGGGGGACAACCCTCTACTTATTTCCATCCCTTTTAAATTTGGAGGGATGAAATGGAATATTTTGGCCTTAACATTTCTTCAGAAGCTTTATTTAAAACTTTAAAATTTTCAAACAGCAAGAATAAATTTGATGCCCTGAGGATGAAAGCGACTAGCACCGATACGTCGGACACCAAAATATAAAATTTTCTTATTTCACTTGACTACTGTTCCCGTTCCTTTCTTCTAATTAAATATCAACAGCTAAGCTATTCAACTCAAGAAATTTTTGCAACAAATATATTTTGTAAAAATCAGAATTGTTTTTATTATAATCAGAGAAATTTTTAATTCCTCAGTAAGTCCTAATCAGTGACGTCTTTTGGGAGGGGGGCAGGAGGGGGCATTTGCCCCCCTCTAAGAAAAAGTCAAAATGACGCCACTGAACGAGATTACAAAACTACAAAAATAAAATCGTTTTTTTTTATATATACTGCAAAATATTCTTTCGTATCTCATAAAATTACAGTTAATATACAAGAGATAAATCGTCAACGGAAAGGCCCTAGGGGTATAAGAATGGTGAAAATGCCCTTGGAACATATTTCAATGATACATAGGGGATTTGTAGGTACTAATAAAATAATAAGATGCTGAAAGTTTCAGATCGCTATCTCAAATGGTTTTTGAGAAAAACCAAAATATGTAAAAATCAGAAAAACATTTTTTTCTCAGGAACGGCTGAATCGATTGATTTGAATTTTTGATATGTTTTGGGGGCTGATGGTACCTTCTAGGGAAAAAATCAAGACCTATATCGGATCATGACATCCTTGAAAAAAATGGCGTTTTTTGTTTAATTTTAATTTTTAACCATGATACAATTTTGGCACAAAAATGAAACAATTTTTTTGAAATCCTCATTCAATTTCCTGTAAGTTCATAAGTTCATAAATTCATAAAAAAAGGTACGCCATAGTAGAAAAAAATAAAAACCATTTATTACTCAAATATTGACTTTATATGTTTTGTGCTTTAATCTTGTTTTTTACTTTCTCTTACCTATGTATATATGTAATATATATATAGAGAGAAAGTATTGGATTCATGTCAAAAATTCGATGTCGAGATTTTGATGGATCTTCACGTTTTGAGGTCCCCTGAATCCAAAAAAGTGGTTTTCGCGACATGGTCTGTCTGTGTGTGGGTGTGTGGGTGTGTGTGTGGGTGGGTGTGTCTGTGTTCAATTTTAAGCATGAAGGAATTGAGCTATGAGGCTGAAATTTTATATTTAAGTTAAACATCCTCCTGGACCGGAAAAATAAGCTTTTAATCAAAATCGGCCAAAGAGTACTAGTACTTTACTGATGTACTTTTTCAGTTTTTTTTCGATTTTCTCAAAATTTGCTCCAACGATTTTTTTTAAAATTCAAAAATCAATTATTTTTTAAATGCTCTTTAAAATGTATATTCTCATTTTGCAATTGAAATCTTCTGAAGACCACTTTACTCTTGTATTTCATAGGGAAGGATAGGAGAAATGGTTGCCATGGTAACAAAATATAAATATTTTCCCATACTTATAAATTTTACATCTGAATTCATATGTTCCGTACTGTCGGAAACTAAATACATGTCGACACGAAAAATCTGGTGTGACAAGCACAGTGCATAACTTTCGATTACCGAAGGTAAGAGAAAGTTGTGTGCTGTGCGCCAGTCACACCAGATTTTTATTGCTTACACTGTAAAAAAACTTCCAAAAAACTTCCTATACAAGTATAGGAACTCTGTTTCATAAACTGTTTATGAATTTATATGAGAAAGTTCAATTTGCTGCCAACCTAACAAATTTCTTGTATATTTTAAAATTAATTATTTTGGTGAAATTGTTAATTTAAATTTTAATTTTTATAGCTATTTAGTTGAATTACTTTATAAAAATTATTTAATTAGTATGACTTCATAAATATTTAAATAGTTTAGAGCGCGAATTTCAAACCAAAATTTAATAAATTTAGATTTGTGAAATAAATTTTAAAAGAATAATTTCACATTTCCTTAAAATAATTATAAAATAATATTAATAAAAATTCCTTGAGGTAGTCAAGTTATTTGAGAACGTTTAGACCAGTGATTCTCAACTTGTCGCGGTACACTTTTAACGATTTCAAAATTTGGCGGCACACAAAGAAAAGATAAGTTTAAAAGTTGGCAATTTGTTCATAAATTTTTATATTAATTTTATTTCATATCCTTGGTCTATTAAAATTAAACCACGAAAGTATATGGAAAATGATTGAAAATTCATATTTTTTTTACAGTGTAAGCTTACACATATATTTTCATTTTATTCAAAATAACCAGTTTATATTCATAACATCAAAATTTTTTGCCTAAATCAAAGTTAAAATTTTTTAAATATCTATAATCATTAACTTTAATGCTATAAGATAAAAACAGTTTTTGATTAATGAATAATAAAAATAAAAACTAATATCAAAAAGATAAATCTTTCAACAATAAAAAATGCAGAATCACGTTTAATCAGTCTTCGTCACTGTCTTCTTCAATCACAGGTGAAACGTTGTCTTTATCAAATAATTTGCTCAATGTTTCAGCGGGCCTCAATATTTTTGTCAAATATCATTCGTATGACAAATAATAAACAATGGCAGCATCGTGAAAGCAACATCCAATTGTTCTAAGACCATTCGCACACTCACAGCTATGTCTTAATAGGCCTTTAGGTCCATTTGCATTTTTTTATATTCAATAAAACATCTATACACTTTGTTATTAATATGGCGAGAGTGTACTTGAGCTTTAAGTATGTTAGTATGGTCTTTTACATATTGGATAGTAATTTCAGGGGCGTATATAGTAATTTTTTTAGGGGGGGCCTGAACTCAAAAACTTTTCTGCTAAAAAATTTTTTTTTAAGAAACTAAATTTTTTTTTTCACACGAAATTTTTTGCGGAACATTTTTTCTTTTGCGGAACCAAAGTTTTCCATCCTGCGAAAAAATTTGTTGCGATGATGTTTGTATATCCCTATATATGTATATGTGTTTGGGAAATTTCGGGGGGAGGGGTCCGGGCCCCCTCTGCCCCCCCTTATATACGCCCCTGAGTAATTTATATAGTAGATTTATCTTTTTGATATTAGTTTTTATTTTTATTATTCATTAATCAAAAACTGTTTTTATCTTATAGCATTAAAGTTAATGATTATAGATATTTAAAAATTTTAACTTTTGATTTAGGCAAAAAATTTTGATGTTATGAATATAAACTGGTTATTTTGAATAAAATGAAAATATATGTGTAAGCTTAAGCAATAAAAAACAAGATTAAAGCACAAAACATATAAAGTCAATATTTGAGTAATAAATGGTTTTTATTTTTTTCTACTATGGCGTACCTTTTTTTATGAATTTATGAACTTATGAACTTACAGGAAATTGAATGAGGATTTCAAAAAAAATTGTTTCATTTTTGTGCCAAAATTGTATCATGGTTAAAAATTAAAATTAAACAAAAAACGCCATTTTTTTCAAGGATGTCATGATCCGATATAGGTCTTGATTTTTTCCCTAGAAGGTACCATCAGCCCCCAAAACATATCAAAAATTCAAATCAATCGATTCAGCCGTTCCTGAGAAAAAAATGTTTTTCTGATTTTTACATATTTTGGTTTTTCTCAAAAAACCATTTGAGATAGCGATCTGAAACTTTCAGCATCTTATTATTTTATTAGTACCTACAAATCCCCTATGTATCATTGAAATATGTTCCAAGGGCATTTTTACCATTCTTATACCCCTAGGGCCTTTGTTTCTTTACACCAGATTTTGCCTCAATAGGTCAATTTAAAAATTTATTATAAAATAAAAATTGAAGAATGTTTTTTTTTTTTTTTTAATTTTTGTTGCATTTGTATTGTATTATATTGTAAGTAAGAAGTGTCTCTCGCGCCCTCCGCAGAATCCGAATTGAGCCCAGGGGGTGAAGAAGATGAGAGAGCCAGCACACCACTCGTGGGTGAGTGGTGGGGGAACTCTTGTAGTGGGGGAATAGAGAAAGGAGAGAGAAAGAGAGAAGAGTGGGGGTGGGGGGGGGGTGAATGAGAGGGAGGGCAAGCGGCCTTCGTCAGTCGGCAGAGAACTAAAAAACCACACTACACGAACGAGATGCCGCGAACAAATAACCAAATAAATAAATAAGAATAAATATTCAATAAAAGTAGAACGATTAAAGTTTAAACCAGCATTTATAATCTCTATATAATAATAAATCAATAAAAGAAAAAATAAAAAAGTAGACAACTTATTTGTTCAACAATCAACGAACAGATTTGTTGAGGGGAGAAATTATCTATTTAAGGTGCTCTCTTCTTTGGAAAGAAAAGGACGAGATCGAAAAATGTTAATCTCCGAAAAGTGGGTGCAGTGAGTACAAAAGTCAAAGTTGTTTTTATAACAATAGATGGGAATCTTTGAACCACATACTCAGGTCTATTCTCTAAAAACAGGCGTTAAAATTTAAAATAAACAAATGGGTGTTAAAAAGTAATGTAAAAACAATCAGCGTAAAATGCTATTCAAAATCACTTCCGTGCCTCAAATAGCTATTCTGTAAACAAAAATTTAAAGCCAAAGCGTTAACATTTAGTAAATAGTGTTAAAAATTAATGCCATATTCCTTTAATATTTTAATTGTTTTTAAAAAAAAAATGAGCGTTCTTATCCTAAAAAGGTAAGGTTATGATTTTGATTGCTTTGAAATAAAAGCAACATGTTAACGTCGCTGTTAAAACTTTGTTTAGAGAATAGCATTTTTTAACGTTGATTGTTTTTACATTACTTTTTAACACCCATTTGTTTATTTTAAATTTTAACGCCTGTTTTTAGAGAATAGACCTGATTGGGTTGGTCTTCAAATCCCCAAATGGGGAATTCAGAATTTTCCTTTATCAAATGAAAAATAATAAAAGTTGTTAAATAGTCTAATTATATTTTTAATTTTCCTAAGAATATATAGGCATGTATATTTGAAAAGCATAAAAAAGAATATTACCGTATTTATTAAAATAAAATTGTAATTTTTTTAAAGTCTTTTTTAATGGGGTGTATTCCAGTATAATATTACTTTACAAAAAGCAATTTATAGCTATAGGGGTCCCCCCCCTTCCCCCCAGAGGCTCGTTGCCCCAAGAAAAATTTAGTCAATATGGAGCCTTCCAGCCCCCCCCCCCCACACGCAGCCAAATTCCCTAGTTACGCCCATGGTAGAAAATGAGAG
This sequence comes from Euborellia annulipes, assembly GCA_023213315.1. NCBI lineage: Eukaryota > Metazoa > Arthropoda > Insecta > Dermaptera > Anisolabididae > Euborellia > Euborellia annulipes. Next base: position 76,736 of record JAKCPI010004043.1, read on the forward strand.
ATGCAGCTAAGGTTTTTTTTTTCTTTATTTATTTATTCAGCACGCCTGACGTTTCGGTTCCATCTTTGCCAGCTTTGAAGATGGTTCAAACACGGTAACGAAACGTCAGGTGTGCGGAATAAATTAAGAAAGAAAAAACCTTAGCTACATCTCTCATTTTCTATCCTCTTATTAATATATTACTTTATAAGTATGATATGTATTTAAATTGTCTTAAAATTGAGGCAGATAATTAACGAAAGGCGAAAATTGACAATCCAATACTTTCTCTCTACATATATTAACATATATATAGAGGTAAGAGAAAGTAATAAAAAAAAAAATGTTAAAAAATACTCTTAGAAAATTTAATAGAGTCAAAGAGAATCAAATTCACAATAGGAAATGTTGTTATTGAAAAAGGAGTTGTATCTTTTGTTATTGCGTTTGATTTATGGCAGTCAAATTGGAATAATTCTCAGAAAAGAAGTTTTATTTTTGTATAAGAAAATAATTAAGTTTTTGGAAAAAATTATGACTTTTGAGAGGAATGCAAAATCCAATCAAATGTGATGAGACAATTGAGATAAAGAGAGGAGATAATATAAGAGAAAGGTCAATGAATGGAAGTCTAGGAGGGAAAAATTTACCTCCACTTTTTTTTTTTTTAATCAAAAGGAACGATTAATAAATGATTGCAATTAATATTAAAAAAAATAATAACTTCTCTTTTTGGATTCTAGTATTCATAAGCAATAAAAAAAATACTCTTTGAATATTTAATAGAGTCAAAGAGAACAATAACAACAATTGGAAGTACAGTCTTATTGAAAAAGCAGTTGCATCTCTTGTGATTGGTTTAGATTTATAGAAGCCAAATTGTAATAAAGACCAGAAAAGAAGAAATGAATATTGTTAAAAGAAAATAATAAGGGTTTGGGAGGAATAGAAGTCAATAAGTGTGTTGGGAATGGGAAAAAAATAATGAGTGGAGTGTGAGGGGGGGAATTCCCCTTTTTTTAATTGAAAAAAAATTTATTAAAAAAAAAAAAACTTTTCTATTAAAATATTTATGAGAATTGGACTTATATTTGTTAAATTACTACCATCTATTTATAAAAAAAAGGAAGTGGGATGGGTTGGAAATTTCAAGTAATATTTAAAAAAAATTATATATCAATATAAATTTGTTAATAAATAAAGGTTCGGTAAATTAGATTTTTGTTTTAATATGTAAATAGAAAAAAAAAATTAGGAAACCAAGAAGGCGTCGGGTACCTGGATTTGGATGCAAGCAATGGAATCCTTGGATGGAGTTGAGATGGTTGGAAGTCATCACTCAGGTGTTGTTAGGTGTGAAGAGTGTTCAGGTAAATGTTCAAACATGAGGAAAGCGTGGGTTCAACTAACACATTCAAAGGACGCTTCTTTTATTGGATCAAACAAGCACAGATTTGATAGTTATCACTTGCCCTCCTTGTGGCGACTGATGGGACAACGGCAAGCAGAGAGAGAGAGACTTGATCCCAACACGCGCCTAAAAGAAGCGATCTGATTGGTCAGCGGCGGTCAGCAGGTTTCACTATCGGCCAATCACAAAAGGCTTATCAAATACACATGCCAGTTGGAAAAAAGACTTGCTTGCAAGCAAGTGACGTCATTTTCAATGGCATGGCACTGGCGCAAGACTTACATTTGACGTCATAATCAAACAAAGGCGGATACAAGGGAGTAAGAGGGTAATTATCCCCCCCCTCCCCCAAAAATGAAGAAAAATATATTTTTTTGGGAATTAAATTTTATTTTAAATATAAAAAATTTACAAATTTAAAATTTAAAAAAAATATATATATAATATATAATTTGATTTGTATTTATATTCCCCACCCACCGAGCAAATCCTCTGGAGCCGCTCTTATAATCAAATAAAATTTTAATAATTTAAATGAATAAAATTTATTAAAATCTGGTGTGACTGGCCGCACAGTAAACAACTTTCTCATACCTTCGGTAATTGAAAGTTGTGTTCTATGCTTTCACACCAGATTTTTTGTGTCGACATATATTTAGTTTTCGACTGAACGGTACATATGAATTTCAAGATATTAAATTTATAAGTGTGGGAGAATATTTATATTTTGTTACCATAGCAACCATTTTTCCTATCTTTCCCATGAAGTTCAAGAGTAAATTGGTCTTCAGAAGATTTCAATGGCAAAATGAGAATATACATTTTAAGAGCATCTAAAAAATAATTGATTTTTGAATTAAAAAAAAAAATTGTTAGAGCGAATTTAGAGAAAATCGAAAAAAACTGAAAAAGTTCATCAGTAAAGTACTAGTACTCTTTGACCGTTTTTGTTCAAAAGCTTCGTGTCATGTCCCAGAGAGGTGCATAACTTAAATATAAAATTTCAACCTCCTAGCTCAATTCCTTCATGCCTAAAATTTAACACACAGACAGACCATGTCGCGAAATCCACTTTTTTGGATTCAAGGGACCTCAAAACGTGTATATCGAACAAAACCTCGACATGAATCCAATACTTTCTCTCTCTATATATTAACATATATATAGAGGTAAGAGAAACTAAAAATTGAAGACCTGAAGTAAATTATGATCTAAGTGCCTTTTTCAAAGTTTTGAGATAATTATGTATTTTTTTCTTTTTTTATGTAGAGGGTACAGTGAGGGTCAATATTAACCCGTGCGTTTTCTACTTGTGATTATTTATTTCATTGTTTTTATAAAAGAAAATGAAATCTTTATTGGATTGAACTATGAAAGATACATTAAAAAATATATATTTTTTTTTAATAAAAACAATGAAATAATCACATGTAGAAAACGCATGGGTGGGACTTAATATTTTCGCTCACTGTACTTAGAGCTCACGCATTTTGATGGTAATGATCTCATCTTTTACACACAGGTTTGGAAGTTGGATCACAATACACTTCAAGTGGATTGGCCCTTAGAACATAATTCTGGTTATAACTCAAAAATCGAAAAAATGGCACTTAGATCAAAATTTACTTCAAGTCTTCAATTATTTTTAAGTCTTATCAGAAAAAAAGAACATAATTTCGTTTTCGAATGAAATTTGTAAGACTGCCCTGCGTTATTCTCAATACATGTGCCGATGATGGCACATTTATTTAAATAAATGCCTGGGATCTGAACCCATTCCTCCAGATTTTTTTTACTTTCTCTTACCTATGTATATATGTAATATATATATAGAGAGAAAGTATTGGTTCATGTCAAAAATTCGATGTCGAGATTTTGATGGATCTTCACGTTTTGAGGTCCCCTGAATCCAAAAAAGTGGTTTTCGCGACATGGTCTGTCTGTGGTGGGTGGGTGTGTGTGGGTGGGTGGGTGGTGTGTGTGTTCAATTTTAAGCATGAAGGAATTGAGCTACGAGGTTGAAATTTTATATTTAAGTTAAACACCCCCGGGACCGGAAAAATAAGCTTTTAATCAAAATCGGCCAAAGATTACTAGTACTTTACTGATGCACTTTTTCAGTTTTTTCGATTTTCTCAAAATTTGCTCCAACGATTTTTTTAAAATTCAAAAATCAATTATTTTTCAGATGCTCTTTCAAATGTATATTCTCATTTTGCAATTTAAATCTTCTGAAGACCACTTACTCCTGTATTTCATAGGGAAGATAGGAGAAATGGTTGCCATAGTAACAAAATATAAATATTTTCCCATACTTATAAATTTTACATCTGAATTCATATGTTCCGTACTGTCGGGAACTAAATATATGTAGACACAAAAATCTGGTGTGACAAGCACAGTACACAACTTTCGATTACCGAAGGTAAGAGAAAGTTGTGTGCTATGCGCCAGTCACACCAGATTTTTTTTTTGGAATGGGTGCATAAGGTCCGAAGACCTATAATGACCAATAGTCACATGCAGCCAGGAAGAAAATAAAAACAAAAGGAGAAGCATCTTTTGACATCTTCAAAATTAACTTAACCTCTACAACCACGGGGGGATATATTTAATTTTATAAATGTATAAAATATATATTTTTTGTGTTTGTTTAGAAAGAGACACTTTGAGTTTTATAACAAACGAATTCAATAATCGTCAAATGTTTAAATAATAAATGATGCTAATCGGAATAAAAAGTGAAATGAGAGGGAATAAATAATTAAATAGGAAATAGTATTTATTTATTTATTTATTGATAGAAAGGAATGTCTGTCTGTATATGTGTGTGTGTGTGTGGAATTAAAGCCGTTTGGTGCATTATCCACCCCTTTTTCTCTACCCACACATAGAAAGAGAGGGGGTGCTTGCCGTTAAAGAAGAAGAAGAAGAAGGGGTTGTCAAAGTAGGGGAATAAGAGTGGGGATGGATGCTTCGATTCGCCGAACTACGATTCGTCGTTTTGCGAGTTGAGCTTTCCTTTCGTCTCTAACCCGGAAAAGGGGTAAACCTGAAGGGGTTGCTGCTGCTGCTGCTGTTGCTATTGATGTAAGTAGGGGGGAGGGGGGTGTGCACTTGCGCACTAAATTCGGGTGAAAATCAACCACCACCACCGCCACCGTCCCGCCCTTGCTTCATTTTCTAAAGGGGCGGGACTGCTAAACCTCCCCCTCACCCCCTACTCTCATTTTACCCCTTCCATTCGACTTGTTCTTCTTCAGAGGTCGTAGTCGTCGATGCTGCTGCTGGTATCCATCCTCGTCGCGTTCACTATCAAAACGATAACACACAAGACAAAAGGGTCTCTCCTCTACCCACCACCCCTTCCTACTCTCAACGACAACGACAACGTCAAAGGGGATGGATATCAAATCATAGAATAGGACAATAGAAATCAATACAAAACACATATATTCCTTGTTCTTCCCTTCTCCTCATCTATCTCTCGCTCTCTCTTTCCGACCTTATAATTAATTCAAATAGGAATTAAGATTTGATAGTTAAAAAAAAAAAAAAATATTGAGGAAACTATCCCCATTCAGTCTAGTTTCAATGTCTAAAGTAGTGGAATCCAAAATTTATGTTACCAAGCATCCCTTAAAAATATTTAATAGTATGACCCCTCCCCCTCCCCCTCATTTTATAACAATACAAACACAAAAATTTTATTTAGTAAAAAATCTGGCGTGACTGATCGCACAGAACCCAACTTTCTCTTACCCTTTGGCAAGAGAAAGTTGTTTACTGTGCTTGTTACACCAGATTTTTTGTGTTGAGATATATTCAGGTTCCGACAGTAGGGTACATTTGAATTCAAGATGTAAAATTTATAAGTATGGGAAAATATTTATATTATTAGGATTAGGAAGATGTATGGCAGCCTGCAAGTGATAAAGAAACTCTATTTGATTATCGTCGACGTTTCGGGATCACGTCGATCCCATCTTCAGGACCTACGGTCATCAAAACATTTTTATTTGATGTTAATTCGGCAAAATACAAAAATCTTTACAAGTATTTTTTTTATATAAAAAACACTTTTATCACTTGTTGGCTGCCATACATCTTCCTAATCCTAACAATTACCACTCGGCCATCGAAATTCTTCTACTTGAAAATATTTATATTATGTTACCATGGCAACCATTTCTCTCTATCTTTCCTAAGGAGTACAAGAGTAAATTGTGCTTTAAAAGATATGAATGGCAAAATGAGAATATACGTTTTAAAGAGCATCTAAAAAATAATTGATTTTTGAATTTTAATCAAAATCGTTGGAGCGAATTTTGAGAAAATCGAAAAAAACTGAAAAAGTTCATCAGGTAAAGCTCTACTTCTCGGCCGATTTTGTTCTTAAGCCACTTCAAAGTTTCCAGGAGATCTTCATCCATCCTTGGTCCTTCCAATCTGCTCCAGAGGTCTCCCAAGTTCTTTCCTGTGGTTCTCTCGATATCGCCTCGCAGCACATAAGATGTTCGGCCGTCTCGTCTTCGATTCCGCACACTCAAATCTCAACCGCTGTGAATCAATGTTGTAAATATAAATGTATGTATATAAATAAATGTACAGTGAGGGACAATATTAAGTCCTACCCATACGTTTTCTACTTGAGATTATTTCATTGTTTTTATTAAAGAAAAATGAAAATCTTTATTGGAAATTTTCTAAGTTTGAACCATGAAAGTTTCCATTAAGATTTTCATTTTCTTTTATAAAAACAATGAAATAATCACAAGTAGAAAACGCATGGGTGGGACTTAATATTGACCCTCACTGTACAATTGTATCTTAATTGTAACATAACAAATAAATAGACTTTATATATATTGTAGTAAGGAAGAAAGAAAAGAGTGATTGCAGCTAAGTTTATTTCGTTTATTAATCGTTTCAAGCCGACGTTTCGGTCAGATATATGACCATCATCAGGGCTGAAGCGTGTCAACAAAATTCCTCAAAATGTCGAATGGCACAATTGTGTAAAATATTTTTTGCCATTTTATAAGGACCAACAGGCTATGCGAGTCAGGCTTAGATTGATGATGGTCGTATATCTGACCGAAACGTCGGCTTGAAGCGATTAATAAACGAAATAAAATTAGCTGCAATCGTTTTTTTCTTTCTTCCTTACTACAAGATCTACTCAGCTATCCACCTCACTCTAATTTATATATATTCACAGATTCCGCTCAAAACGGAAGAGTCCATTCAAGAAAGCAGCTTAAGGGGAGTGATATTGCATTTGTTTGCTTGTGATAACAAGTAGGCTGCTCGATTACGTCAGTCAAAAGTCAAATCGCTCAAAAATGTTCCCTAAAAACGATTTTGCTTACAAAATCATGTAGAGGTGGTGGGTTCTTGCTTATTATTGGCAACAAGAGGGGAATCAAAATTTTTTTTTAATAATACTTAAATACCCCCGAAGAGATTCTTAGATTATGAAACTCAACCTCCTCCCCTCGAGAGTATTAAATAATTTTATTTACATAAAATGAAAATATTTAGTTCCTAAAACAATAATTTCAAACATAGGGTTTTAATAGTTGATAAGATTCATAAACAATCTCATTTATTTATGTGAAAGGGCGAGGGAAATTATGTGAGGCCATAAATAGAATATGTGAGTGTATTCTTTAGTATGTGAAGTGGGGAAGGAAGGAAGGAAAAGGGTTAAACTCTCTCTCTCTCTCTCCTCTCTCTTTGAGAGTTTAAATAAACTATCATCATCACTTGTTAGATCATGTTGAATGAACAAAAAAAAAGAACTATTAATGAGCTGTTTAGAAATCAAAGTGATCATGTCTAGTTCTTTCATATTATTCATCTGAATAAATATGCATATTTCATTCAATAAGAAATCAATTTATAATAGATAATCCCCAACAATCCAAAAAAAAAATTTGATTGACGATTTTTATGATGTTTCATTTGGAATATTTAATTTTTTTAGCAATTAATTGATTTTTACCTATGTATGTATGTAATCCATTTCTATATATATAATAACGGAGTGTCCGTCTGTCTGTCTGCCACGCTCTGTTTGGCCAACTTCCCATTGGAATTTTGAAACGTAATTTTGGACGTTATTGGAGAGTGCAGGAAAAATACTCGGGTCCTGAAATTCCGTTTTCGCAACATGGTCTGTCTGTCTGTGAACAAAATAAAAAAATTAATATATGAAAAACAAAAAGAGCTAGGAGGTTGAAATTTTATATTTAAGTTAGGTACCCCCCTGAGACGTGACACGAAGCTTTTGAACAAAATCGGCCAAAGAGTACTAGTACTTTACTGATGTACTTTTTCCAGTTTTTTTCGATTTTCTCAAAATTTGCTCAAAAGATTTTGATTAAAATTCAAAAATCAATTATTTTTTAGAAGCTCTTTAAAATGTATATTCTCATTTTGCCCTTGAAATCTTTTGAAGCACACTTTACTCTTGTAAATCACAGGAAAGATAAGAGAAATGGTTGCCTTGGTAACAAATTTTAAATATTTTCCCATGTTTATAAATTTTATATCGTGAATTCTTATATATATATATCGGGGCCCTCGAGCTTGGTGTAGGGATTAGAGTGCTAACTTCTATACCGAGGGTCGCGGGTTCGGGTCCCGGGCAGTATGATGAATTTATTTAAGTCATATCCATACCAAATGACTTAAATAAGAATGCCTGAACCCCCAATAGATAATATTATAAAATAACGGTTATGGTCAAAGTCTTAAATGGCCTAAGTTGTCAAAAAGACTGTGTGTGTGAGTGTGAGTCGGAGTGTGAAAAAAGTGTGAGTGTATATTGGTGGAAACTAAATAAATCTCTAATCTAATAAAAAACTGACGTGACAAGCACAGAGCACAACTTTCTCTTACCAAAGGTAAAAGAAAGTTGTGTGTGTGTGTGCTAGCACACCAGATTTTTCCCTCTTTGTATCGCATGGAGTCCCTATAGTTATTTGACTAATCTTAAAAGAAATTGTTTTCTACCATAGATAATTTTGATCGGCAAAATTAAAATTTGAGTCCACCATGCCTCAGATTCTGCAAATTAAAGTATAAGCATGAAAATACGCTATAATTATAGTCTTAACACATAAAAAAAAAAGGAATCGTCGAATTTCTTTATTTGCGTATTGCAAAGGTTTTTTGGGGCGTCGACGGCAAGGAGGAAGGAGGATGAGAGAATTAATCAGGCGATACAAGTCAAGGAGCCCTCCCCTTCTTCCTTTTCTTCAGTCATTTACACTCTCTTTCTCTCTCTCAGGATGAAGAAGAAGAAGAAATTCCTCTCTCTTTCTTGCCTTTTATTTTATTTTCCTTGCAAAATAGAGAGAGAGAGAGAGAGAGAGAGAGCTATTCAATTCAATTAAAGATTAACTGGAATAACATACCTCGAAAACAAAACAGGATTTTAGGAGAGTAAAATCAGAGACTGCTTGAAATGATTAAGAAAAGGGGATTTATTAGAATTAATTTCTTTTTTTTTTTAAGGAATTTTATTATTTAATTAAAATTTAGAGAAAGAGAATGACCATTAAGTGTTTGCGCGTATTTTATATATTATGTTCTGTCTTACAGATTCTAAGAAAGTATGTTAGCGAGGCGAATAGCTGAATCAGTATGTAGTAGAAAATAAAAGGCCGACGCTATGTTAATTTCTTTTTTAAGAACCCACAGCGACGTTTCGGTCGACTATGCAATGAAATTTATGAAATGTCTGTCAAAGAAATTAAGAGGTTTTTCTGTTGACTGAACTCTAGCCATGAAGATGATGGCATAGTCGACCGAAACGTCGCTGTGGGTTATTAAATAAAGAAATTAACATAGCTGCTCGACCTTTATTTTCTACTAAGAAAGTATTTTTAACTTTGCCCAACAACCGTAGGTTGAGGTAAAGTTAATGTAATCGTAAAAAAAAAAATCGAAATTGAACTGAAGCTGCCAAAATGCGTTTTGAGGCCCCCAAAATTCATTTAAGTTGTTTTTTTGGAATGATGTCTGTGTGTGTGTGTGTGTGGTAATTTTTTTCGACGACGAAAACTCAAAAACTATTTGTTCAATTGTTTTGAAATTTTGCACCCATAAACTAGGGGCAGAGGCCAAGAACTGAAAAGCTTTTGGTAAACATCGGACCATTAGAGGGGGGAGGGGGCTCTATGGGGAGACCAATATTTTTTTCTTACATAACTTATAATTTTTTAAACACTAATTTTAAAACATCGTCCCTTTTTTGACATTACAATGTCCCGTTTTTGTCATGAGACAATATGGTCATTCAAGTAAGATTTCCTCCGTTGCTCCATGAGCCAATTGCTGATGGATTAAAATCAAATTTTACTTTGGATGTTCTCTTAGTCCATGGTATTTAGGAGGTTGAATTTTTTTTTTTTAATAATTTTATATTGAATTTCTATTAGGAAAACAGAAAACCATCTAAAGCGGGGCGAGGGGGGGGGGGGGGGGGCGCATCTGTCTCGGACGAAGTCAGCAGTTATTTTATCTATGACTAATTAAGTCCGAGTCGAGGTATTTTGAATACTATTATCTTAATATGTAGATCTCGAAAAATATTTAACTAAATATATTTAATCATAGGTGTTAGCCTAATTCAAAAAGTAGTCTCTATTAACTATTCATTATGATGAATAGAATTAATAGCGCCTGTAGCCATGCAACCCTCCTCACTCGATTGTCTGCGTCTGTCATCTGGTGGCTGAAATTGGAAACAGCCAGCCAGCCAGCGCTATTGTATTATTAGAAGATAATATTAATATATTAAAAAAATTTTATAACAAATGAAAATTCAAATATGAATCAAGAATAACATAAGACCTAAGACGGTTAATAAGTCACCGATTTTTTTTTTAAACTCATAGGAATTGAAGGGAACTGGACATTAATTTCTTAAAGTAGATGCGATTCTCAAAAACACTCGAGAAAATCGAATTTGATGATTTCCTAATTTTATATTATTTGGACGCATTCTCAGAGTTGCTTATGTTTTTATTAAATAAGTCATTCAATATATTTTCATATATCAAATTAGACACATTAGCCATTTGTCAAAATGTGTTACAGACAGGGGCGTATTTATGGGGGGGGGGGGCCAGGGGGCGGGCCCCCCGAAATTTCCCAAACACATATACATATATAGGGATATACAGACATCAGCGCAACAAATTTTTCCGCAGGATGGACAACTTTGGTTTCGCAATAGAAAAAATGTTCCGCAAAAAATTTCGTGGGAAAAAAAATATAGTTTCTTGAAAAAAAATTTTCCGCAGAAAAATTTTTGAGTTTGGGCCCCCCGAAAAAAATTTCTATATACGCCCCTGGTTACAGAATAGGCCAGAAAATATGTCCAGATTATACGAACATATTATAGGACTCAGAAATCTTCACTGACGATTTTCTCGAGTGTTTTTCACTGACGATTTTCTCGAGTGTTTTAGAGAAGTGCATCGTTCTGCTTTAGGAAATTGATATCCAAGTGCTCACCTCGAAATTCTATAAGTATAAAAAAATCGAGCAGAAGGGTTAGTTCTCTTGTAAGGTAGAAAAAAACTCAATTTTCAATGGGGGAGAATGTAAAAAATAATTTTCCTTGTATGGTCTTTATACAGAGGTTTTTATCAATTTTAGTAATTTATTTTATTCTAAAATACTCGCTAAATATTGAATATATCATAACTGCTGACTGAGTCCGGGACAGATGCCCCCCCCCCCCACCCCACCTCTCTCCGCCGCTTTAGATGGTTTTCTGTTTTCCAATTAGAAATTCAATGTAAAATTACAGTATTAATAAAAAAATTCAGCCTCCTGAACACCATGGACTAAGAGAAAGTAAAATTTGATTTTAATTCATCAACAATTGGTGCATGCAGCACCGGGGGAAATTTTACTAGAGTGACCAATATGGTCCAAAAACGGGACATTGTAATGTCAAAAACGGGACGATGTTTTAAAAGTTGAGAATTAGAAGGGATTTATTTACGTCTTTAGGTACAAAGGTATATAATGGATTACAAAAAAATGGTTCAAAGACCCCTTCGAATATTGGGTATTCATAAAAAAGTAAGATGATAAAGAAAAGTTTGATTATATAAAAATACTAATTCTAGAAACAATTATTCTGTAGTAGAACCGATACAAAAATTTAGCGAATTTCAAAAGGGAGAAATTCATTTTACGTATTCCTTAGTATAAATAGTTTTTCAGTTTTTTTTCGATTTTCTCAAAATTCGCTCCAACGATTTTGATTAAAATTCAAAAATCAATTATATTTTAGATATTCTTTAAAATGTATATTCTCATTTTGCCATTGAAAAAATATTATGATGACCACTTTACTCTTGTACTTTATAGGAAGGATAGAATGGTAACAAAATATAAATAAACAAATATTTTTCTCTTTATAAATTTTTCCAATTCAAATGCACACTCGAAAACTAAATATATCTAGACACAAAAAAATCTGGTGTGACAAGCACAGAGCACATCTTTCGATAACTGAAGATAAGAGAAAGTTGTGTGCTGTGCGACCGGCCACACTAGATTTTTTTAAATAAAATTAATACAATAAGAATTGTCTCTTTAAATTTATAAAAAGAAAGTGAAAGTCTATATGGCCCAAGATGCCGAAAAGACTAATAAAAAAAGTTTTAATTCTTGGGGCGAGCGACATCATAAGATTTGTGGTGCCATCCATGCAAATGTTGATCTCATGTCATACATTTTTTAAACAATTTTCATATAGATAGAATATTTTCAGATGGGTCGATTATTGCCTGAGTGCTCTTATGTCATTCTTGACACCTATTCTTTAATAATAATATTTGTGCGCCCTTTGAGAGATCGAATGCTGCACCCTCAGGATCCTGTCTTTCAAGGAGAATTGGAAAAAAAAAGGGGAAAGGAGGAGAGAGGTTAACGCTTAGGAGAAATTGCCCCAACACAAAAAATAAAAAATCTGGTGTGACTGGTCGCACCAGATTTTTTGTGTCGACATGTATTTAATTTCCCACAATACGGTACATTCCCAGAAAGAAAAGGTAATCACCAACTCTCAAATGAATAAATTTTGAAGAATATAAAATATTTATTCTAACTTCTAACAGTAGGCCTATTTAATATTTTAACACCATGCTTTTCTTTATTTATAATTTTCGGGTGTTGGTTCTCCAAATGAGAGATATCAGGGCTACGACCCTAAGTTCTAATATCTGCACTACACTGGGCAAAATAAATCATTGAATTGAATAAATGAAATCGATCCAACTATTTTCAAGTACATCTGTATATATTTGATTTACCGAACGAACCTCCTGAGTTTATTTTTTTTTTTTTACAGCCGGCTAGAGTGTCGAACTTCTACAAAGAAAATCCGGTGTCAAATCCTGAGAGTGCGGGATTTTTTATTTAATGTAAACAAATCCTCAAGCAGGCACTGGATTGGAATATTGGATCTCACCAGGCAACTCTACGAGGAGAGAGAATTGATGTGAGATCCCGTCCTGTGGAAGGGACGTAAAGAAGATTCTTCGAAAGGAGTCGGTGCTGAGGGAGTCCCTCCTCAAACTAGGACATCCTCCCCCATAGGTTGGATAAAAAGAACCGTTTGGATCCAGGAATGAGGCTCGCTAGCTAGAGACGAAAGCAGGAGGAGGAGTTAGAGATAGGAAATAATGTAATTTCAAGGGTTGCCGGTAGATAGCTACGGCCAGAGACCGGTTGGGTTTGAGGTGTGTGTCTTCGTGCACGAAAGCACCTCGGGTAAATAAACGGGGATCCCGATAGGAATTTCAAATAATAACATAACCAATGAGTAATTTGTAAAATAGAGGCTACAAAAAATGGGCGGTGAGTCACACCCGATTTTTAATGATATGGACCGTTTATTTTGAAAGTGGTGTAAGTCTATTTTTTTTAAAATGAGATATCACATAATTTATGATTAAATTAATGTAAATTTTCTATGTATAACTAGCTAGTGGTAAATTTCTTAAAAAATTCCCATGTTTTGTACATTTGAAAATTGGTCGGTAAATAGATTCTTTAATAAACAAATATGTTAACCTTTCATTTTCTCGAAACAATAGAAAATGGACTTACACCACTTTCAAAATAAACGGTCCATATCAAGACGACCTAGTTTGAAAAATTCTTTCTTAACTTAATCAAAAGAATGCCAGCCAACCACACCAGTAGTTCTTATTATTTTATTTTTTTTTTTTTGAGAGCCTTCACCCTTTGGTCTGTCTCTCTCTCTCTCTATCTCCCCCTTTTCGATATCCTTTCCACTTTGAATTGGCTTTTCCTCTTGCTGCGTCTTTAATGCCCTTTGGTTGCTGGCTTTAGGGTTTAAGGCCTTCACAGCGAGTGATCCCTTCGCACCCCCTTACTAAAACTCTCCCCTTCCATTCTCAATTGAACTGACCTCCACCACACTAACACATGGGAAAGAGAGAGAGAGCGAAAGAGAAACTACTCACTTAAACCACCCCCGCCCTTAAAATAGACAACAGCTAATTCAGTCCGTCCACGAATAAAACACGCACACAAATAAAAAAAAACAGAACAATAAGATTTAGTTAGTTTTAACACTAAAATTTCAGACTTTCTTGAGGTCATATTAACGGAAATATTAAAATATTCTTTAAAAAAAAATCTGGTGAGAGAGGTTGCACAGCACACAACTTTCACTCTGTGTTCTGTGCTTGTCACCCGAGAATTTTTTTGTGTCGAGATATATTTAGTTTCCGTCGATTCAAGATACTCGGAGTATAAAATTTATTTGGACATGTCGTACGCCAAGAGAGTAGTGGTGTGGCTAGGACGTCGTATGATATGGGGCTTCTCGGACGACAACGCAGGGGAACACCTAGGATGACTGGCTTCATCGGCTCAAGAGAGATATGACCGAGCTTGGCCTGTCGGAGACAACAGCATTGGATAGGGGGGTGTGGAGGAGGAGAATAAGGTCCGCCGACCCCGCACCGAGGGAATAATAAGGGCGAGGACAGAAGAAGGAGTATAAAATTTATAAGTATGGGAAAATATTGATATTTTGTTACCATGGCAATTTATATTAACTTTCCTGTGAAGTACAAGAGTAAAGTGTGCTTCAAAAAATTTCAAGGGGAAAATGAGAATATACATTTGAAAGAGCAGTTAAAAAATAATTGATTTATGAATTTTAGAACAAAATCGTTGGAGCGAATTTTGAAGAAATCGAATAAAACTGAAAAAGTTCATCAGTAAAGTACTAGTACTTTTTGGGCGATATTGTTCAAAAGCTTCGTCTCAAGTCCCAGGGGGGTACCAAACCATGAAAATTTCCACAAATATTGGATGAAAAAAACATAACTTAGCTCATTGTTAACAATCGTCTTCCAACAACACGCTATTAAATTTCGAAGCGCCAACTGTTCTTGTTGTTACCAACCTAACAAAGTTGTTTAGAACAACGCAAGTCTAGCGGTAGTTTAAAAATGAGGGTTCGGACTTTTGCCTCGCGCGGACATTGCCCCACCTTACTCTACGTAAATAGAAAACAAAAAATAACATGAAACTTCTAGAAGCTTATTTAGACGCACTTATTTTTGACAATTTTGCGTCTAAGTAAGCATTAAGTAGTTTAATGTCATATTTTGTTTTGTATTAACGTATATTGTAAAATAATTAATTACTAAAATAAAACTTGTTACTATAGGCCCTGAGGATGAATGCGACTAGCTCTCAAAACGTCGGCAACAAAATATAAAGTTTTTTATTATACCTAGCTGCCTGTTCCTGAAAAGGCTCCCGTCCAAGCTTCTATTAAAATGGATTGATTTTGGCTGGATGGCACTAACGAAAATTGTAAAAGAATGAGCCGGCTTTTTTGTCTTCTATCTTGCATACATGGAGCGGAAATCTTGTTATTTTGCATTCCAAATTCAATCTTTGTATTTTTCTTTTGAAGATATGTGCCTTAGAATGAGACTATCGCAATCTAGAACAAAATGTTATGAATTACTAAAAGAAAATAAAGTTAATTATAATAATAAATAAATTTTAAGATTAAATTTTCTTCTGTTTTTAATATCACTTATACAGTGGCGTAAAGTATTATAACTCGGCCCCCACAATCTTTTTTTCGCCCGGGCGTATATAAGGAGGCCGAGGGGGTCCGGCCCCCCTGAAATTTTTCAAATCTATATACATACATACGGGTAAAGACTAATTTCAAAATTTTTGTTGAAAAGATGTCTCGCATAAATAAAAGTAATAAAAAAGATGAAATATATTAATATTTAAGCATTTTTTTTTTAAATTAAAGTTTTGTCTTCGAGAGGGCCCGGCCCCTCGGGCTCAGGTGAAAACCAAAAAATGATATATTATAAAAGAATATATCATTTTTGATGGCCTTAGAAAATTTCCAATAAAGATTTTCATTTTCTTTTATAAAAACAATGAAATAAATACACAAGTAGAAAAAGCATGCGTGGGACTTGATAATGTCCCTCACTGCACGTTATGCCACTGCACTTATATATATTTGGGACAATAGGTAATTACATGTAGTCCATATATCGCTTGTTGAGAATGCCGAGTAGCGAAATTCAATTTTCCAAATGTTGCCAAAATGGCATAAAGATAATTCCATTCTTTGCTATTGATTCTGGCATATTCATTTGTTGCCTCGCTATTTAAATTTCGATCTATCGCTACTCAGCATTCTCAGCAGGCGATATATATATATTAGGGTGCCACTTATTATAAGAGGTCAAAATTTTTTTTTCAAATTTTGACAAGTGCCGAGCGGAATTTTGTTCCTTTGAATGTTAGAAGGTTGTCAGCCAAATTTGAGCTAAATTGAAGGGTGTTAACACGTGGCGCTCGTCTCTTAAAGTTTTCAGTGATCACCCTCTTAATAGATATTGAGTTTCTGTTAAGTGATTTTTTAAATTTTACTGTATATTATATTAAAACTAGTGACTTTCTTTATTAAAGTGATCATAGGTTTCAAAACGGGGGGGAGGGGATGTGCCCTTGCCCCTCTGGGGACAGAGGGAGGGGGGGGGCAAGCAGAAATCATATATTTATTAATGAATAAGAAAAACAACCAAAACCAAAACAAAATCATTTTTTTTTTTATTTTTAGCTTTATTAAGTATCAATGTCGACGTTTCTGCCGATTTTTCTGACCTTCTTCAGGACTTACCGTATACAATGTTTACTTCGAGCTTAAAGGAGGCTCTTGGCAACTCCTAACATATTATTAGTGTGAACATTCGTCGTTGCCAAGAGCCTCCTTTAAGCTCGAAGTAAACATTGTATATCTCTTGAAGAAGACCAAAAAAATCTGCCGAAACATCGACATTGATACTTAATAAAGCTAAAAATAAAAAAAATTTCTTTTGTTTTGCTTTTGGCTGCCTTTTCTCTTATTCATTAATCATAAGTCACATTCAGCCACTACTCTTTGCAATTTATTAAAAAACAAACCAAATTTTAATAATTCTTCTCTATTTATTTTATTGGCCAATATTAAGACGTGGCGCTCTTGCCCTATTTTTTTTTAAATATCATAACTTATAGCGATTAAAATCACTTTTTTCGTTTTGGGTAATAATATATGTGCTTGTAATTTTATTTTAATGTTGACTAGCC
This sequence comes from Euborellia annulipes, assembly GCA_023213315.1. NCBI lineage: Eukaryota > Metazoa > Arthropoda > Insecta > Dermaptera > Anisolabididae > Euborellia > Euborellia annulipes. The sequence continues at coordinate 93,813 of JAKCPI010004043.1, forward strand.
ATAATTTGAAAATTTAAATACTAAATATCTTTTTTACATAGGCATAACTTAAATATAAACGAACATTATAATGAAAAGTTACATATTCTACGTGATGTTTTTTGTAAGACTTATCTTGTGGGCCTAGGATATTTTCGCGGGTATTCTTGGACTGTCTGTAACAAATAAAAACACAAATGTATTTAGAAGGTTATTAATCATGCCAATTTCGGAAAATATAAAATGTAGCCTAAGTCATATGCACTAAAAATTGCTTTTGATCCTCATCCAGTGTAATTTTATCGTTGAAATCCTCTATTAGTTTGATACCCCTTTCTGCCGGATCATTCACAACCTTCAGTTCTTTCAAGAGATGTTTTCCTTTTTGGTATCCTAGAGAAGTAATCCATTTTGATGGGTGGAAATGCAAAAAATTTCCTATTTCACATCTACGTAATAAATTTAGAGAATTTTTACTTGCTAATTTTAGCAAAATTTCTTCATTAGAACTTTGTAAAAATTAGGAAACATCTTCTTTTCTAAGTGGCAATTTCTTAAAATCGCCTATCTTTTCACCTTGTTGTTCGTAATCTACATCCATTTCCGCTAATAATTTTTGAGCTATCTTTAATTTGGTGTCCTCTGTAATTGAATCTGTAATTAGGAAAACATCTCTTGAAAGAACTGAAGGTTGTGAATGATCCGACAGAAAGGGGTATCAAACTAATAGAGGATTTCAACGATAAAATTACACTGGATGAGGATCTGAAATTGGCATGATTAATAACCTTATATACACATTTGTGTTTTTATTTGTTAGAGACAGTCCAAGAATACTCGCGAAAATATCCTAGGCCCACAAGATAAGTCTTACAAAAAACATTCACTTAGAATATGTTACTTTTCATTATAATGTTCGTTTATATTTAAGTTATGCCTATGTAAAAAAGATATTTAGTATTTAAATTTTCAAATTATGGCTAGTCAACATTAAAATAAAATTACAAGCACATATATTTTTACCCAAAACGAAAAAAGTGATTTTAATGATATTTAAAAAAAAATAGGCAAAGAGCGCCACGTCTTAATATTATTATTTTGAGCTAATATTTTATAGGACTTACTTTTGGATATAATGGAACAAAATTCCGCCCGGCACTACTCCATAAAAGAAAATTGAAAAATAAGTGGCACCCTAATATATATATATATATATATATATATATATATATTGTAGGATATAAAATGAGTGATTTTTGAGCAAGTGGACTGTTGAGAAAAATATAAGGGCAGATGAGGATTCGGGGCCGTTAAAATAGACACTTACTGATTGAGTGCTTGAAACGGAGTCTCTCTCTGCGGCGCAGGTGCCTTCCTCCTTCGTTTGCAGGGGTCAGAGTTCACAGATAAAATTATAAAAAAAAAACTGACCTCTAGGAATGAAGGCAAAGGTGGGAAAAATTGAATTTGGCTCAGACATAACCCCCCCACCGAAATTAAACAATTTAATTTCGAAAAAAATTATAAATAAAAAATATACGAATTAAAATTCAAATAAAAACATAGGTAGCTATGTATAGAGAGATTTGATAACATAGCTCCACACACTAAATGCTGTGTTTTAAAATATTAAAAAATAAATAAATATAATAGATAAAAAAAAGTGAAATATACAACAAAAAAAAAAAAAAAAAAAATAAGTGCAATATTAATTGATTTCAATTAATTCTTAAAGGTGAAAGTTTCACCACAGGGCGCTTTATGACCCCCCTTTGTGTTTTTATTTGTGCAACTCGCACAATATGATCCTTTCCAGGATATAAATCCACAATTAGGCCTCGGGGCCAATGAAGCGGGGGAGTATTAGGTTCTTTGATCAGGACCAAATCTCCAATTTTTAAATTTGGCTGGTTTTTTGTCCACTTATCTTTTTGCTGTAAAGTGTGCAAATACTCCTGACTCCATCTTTTCCAAAAATGTTGAAATGAATTTTGAATTAATTGCCATCTAGAAAGACGATTAACGGGAATATCACATACATCGTGTTCAGGAATTCCCAGTAAAGGACCGCCAATAATAAAATGGCCAGGAGTCAATATATCTAATTCATTAGGATCAGAAGATAAAGGACATAAAGGCCGTGAATTTAAAATTGCTTCTATTTTGCAAAAAAGAGTGGTCATTTCCTCATAGGTTAAAATTTGTAACCCGATGATTCGTTTTAAATGGTATTTTACCATACGAATTCCAGACTCCCATATTCCTCCAAAATGTGGAGAATACGGAGGATTAAAATTCCACTCTATTCCTCTTTCATTTAAACGTGAAATTAAAACGTTTTGCGTATCAGAGGAATAAAAAAATTTAAAAATTTTATTGAGGTGAGCACTTGCACCCCTAAAATTGCCCCCACGATCTGAGTAAATGGTTTTGCAAAGACCGCGGCGAGCCACAAAGCGATCTAATGCGGCTAAAAATGCATCTGTAGATAGATCAGATACCAACTCCAAATGAACAGCCTTACTGGCAAAACAAATGAATAAACATAAATAGGATTTATATTCACGAGCTTTTCTCAATTTATTTTCCTTAATTGAATCGTTTATTTCAGAAAGCACCTAAGGGACAAAATTTCAAAAAATGTGTTTTTGGTGCTAATGTACAATTTAAAGGTAAATACATCTTTTAGTGCCGAAATAACCAATGTTCCTCATCAGCAATGCTATTTGGCAGCCTTGAAAATAATCCGTTTATTTCAGAAAGAACCTAAGCGCCGTCGCTTAGGTTCTTTCTGCGGTAAAATTTCACTCATGCCCTGTAGACATCACGTGTTTTGTGACTCGCAGCCGTCGCTTAGGTTCTTTCTGCAGTAAATTTCACTCGTGCCCTGTAGACATCACGTGTTTTGTGACTCGCTGGTTTGATTCAAAGGTTACCTAACACTGAGTAGTTAGTTTTCGTGAGTTTTCGATGAAAATTAGGTGTTATTTTGTTGTTTATTATTACATTATATAGTTTTTTTTTTTGACGTGACAACGTCTTACAAATCATGTGTCTATAGAGGCAAGTTAGAGGGGCATGCACGAAAAAGTTTATCGGCTTGAATAACTCCTCTGTCTTAAGAGGTATAATTATGGAGAATATACGGTTAGAAAGAATGAGTTTTCAGCTAAAGAGTTCACCATTTATTTTTTTTCCTATCATTTTATTTTACCGCGCTGCGGTAAATTCTAATTTGAAAGTTTAAACCCCTGTAGATTCCGAACGGCTAATCCGATCAGACTAAATGAGATGTCATTTGGTGCAGTAAATCCTCTAATAGAATAAATAAAAAAATCCCGAGTAATTAACTCGAAAATTGGTTTTTTTCTCGAAAAACCTCATTTTTTAGGCAAAAAAATATCGAAAAATAGCCCTATTTATGTAACGCCTAGCTACTTGACCATAAAAGCTATTTTTTTTATTAAGCCAGGTGCCAAAGGCCATCCCCATAATATACAATATATAACATTTTACAAAACAATATAAAACCATGTAAATACAATATAACATTATATAGTTCTTAAGCCATGTCGGATAGTTCAGATGATGAACCTATTCCCAAGCGTAGGCGTGGTGTTGTGCACGAAAAAAAATACAAACGGAACATTATTCGGAATGCTAGGCTCAAAGGACTGCAGTACGACTCTGTATATACGCTGTTTATATAGACATACTGTAGCGTGTAGTCTACTTGTATTTTTCGATTTAGGCATAGTAAAAACACTCTTTTTTATACTTAAGTGTGTCTATTACTTACCCTTGATACCAAAACAGGTAAAAAATAATGGTTTGACTTAATTTCAATAATAATTTTTAAAAAATCACTCGTTTATTTCAGAAACCACCTAAGTGCAATTTTTTCAAAAATTAATTACTCAAAAACTTAAAGGAAAAAAAATAATTTTTTAAATAGATTATCCCAATAGCATGTTTATGATTTGATAAAAAAATATTTGAAGTAGACTAGACCTATACTTAAGCTGCAAAACAGTTTTTTTTAGTTTTCCGAAAGTTGAAAAAAACGCACTTAGGTGGTTTCTGAAATAAACGATTCAATTAAAAAAGGTCCACCAAAATCAATTCCCACATTGAGAAAAGCCCTGCCAGCATTGACTCGATCGAAGGGTAAATCCCCCATTTTAGGTTGCATATCTAAAGGGTTCATCCTTCTGCAGATCAGACATTTAGATAACCTGGATCTAATTACAGATCTTGCATTTACAATCCAATATTTTCTACATATTAAAGATTGTAAAGCCCTAGGACTAGCATGGCCATATATTTTATGGAAATAATCTATTAAAATAAAAGTAAAATGACAATTTTTTGGCAACAATAGAGGTGAACGTGCTTCAAAGGGTATATTTGCGTGACGCAATCTACCCCCCACCCTGAGGAATCCATCCCTATCCAAAAAAGGAGATAAATTTTGAAGCCGTTTACAATCATTATTTTTTGCTAGAGAATCTATTTCATTAGAGAAATGAATATTTTGAATCTCTTTAATAATTATTTTATTTGCCAAATTAATTTCATTTAATTTTAAAGGTGATTTATTTATATTATTCCTCTTAGAGTTAATGATATTAAAAATAAAGCGTTGACACCATGCAACAATTTTTAATATTTTGAAATAAGAGGAATATTTTAAAATTAAATTATATAAAAATGATTCTTTAATTGTAGAAATAAATATTATTTTTTGTTTATGCTCCGTAAAATCTTGTGTTATCTTAGTTAAATCAAAATCTGGCCAATTCCCTACTCCATCAACTAGCCAATTGGGCCCTGACCACCACAAATCATTGTTTAAAATTTGTTCAGGCAACAATCCTCTGGAGGCGCAATCAGCTGGATTGTCCTTAGAAGATACATGTCTCCAATCCAAATTAGGAAAATTTTCCTTTATTTGGGTTACTCTATTAGAAACAAAAGTTTTTAATAAATGAGGTGGAGTGTGCAACCAAGATAACACAACCGTTGAATCAGTAAATGCATAAACATTCTCTATTATTAATGAATTTTGCAAAACTGAATGCACATATTTTAAAATTTTTGATAAAAGTAGAGCACCGCATAATTCTAGCCGCGGTATTGATAAGGGCATTTTTATAGGGGCCACTTTAGTCTTTGAAAATATTAAAAAAGGTTTAAGGCTATTTAAAGGTAGCAAAAAAATAACACCAGCATACCCTAAAGAACTGGCATCAGAAAATCCTATTATATTTACCCTAGAATTTTTAATTGTTGATAAATATCTGGGAATTTTTAAAGAAACCAATAATGGTAATTGCATGGCAAATTTTAACCAATTTTCTTTTATTTCCCCAGATATTTGTTCGTCCCAAGTATAATTTTCTTTCCATACATTTTGCATAATTAATTTTGCATAAAATATTACTGGAGAAATAAAACCTAATGGATCAAACAGACGAATTATATTTGATAATATGGAGCGTTTCGTTAATATAAATTCAAGAGGCTCAATTAAATAATGAAAATTATCTTTTATTGGATTCCATTGTAAACCTAAAATTTTTATAGTTGTGGAATTGTCCTGATTAAAAATTTTTAAATTCTCTCTATCTTCCAAAGGAATAACAGATAATAAATCAGGTAAATTGGAGCCCCATTTTTTTAGCTCAAACCCTCCCTTGTCTAACAAAGCAATAAGTTGATCTCTCAGATTAAGTGCTTCTAAGGGAGTATCTGCTGTAGCTAAAATGTCGTCTACATAAGTTTGGTTGATTAAAATATCAGAAGCTTCTGGAAATGAACCGCCCTCATCCTTAACCAATTGATGCAAAGTGCGCATGGCCAAAAAAGGAGAGGGTGCCATTCCATAACTGATTGTTTTTAATTCAAATTCAATTATTTCTCCTTTAGGCTCATCGTGCCATAATATATGCTGATATTTACAATCATCAGGATTAATAAAAATATTGCGAAACATCTTGCAAATATCAGCTGTAAATACAAAGGGATGTAATCTAAAATGCAAAATAATATCAATTATATTTTTATGGAGTTTCGGTCCTACCAATAAAACGTCATTCAAAGAAATATTATTCGACATTTTGGCAGAAGCGTCAAATATTACACGAAATTTGGGTTTATTTATACAATGATGGGGTATAAAATAGGCATTTTTATTTGGATTAGAAACTTTAGTCATATGACCTAGCTGTTCATAATCTCTCATAAATTTATAATAATTTTCCTCTAATTCTTTATTTAAAGATAAGCGATAATCTAATTTCTTTAATCGATTATATGCAATATTATAGGAGTCCCCTAAATCAAATTCATTATTTTTAAAAGGAAGTGAAACAACATATTTCCCTGAAGAGGATCTATAATGATTATTTTTAAAATGCAATTCGCAAAACTCATCCTCGGGATTTTTAGCAATGACTTGCGGGAATTCTTCAATTTCCCAAAATTTGCTAAAATTATTTTCAAAATTTGTAGAATTAAATAATACAAAATTAGGTAAAATATCTAATGAAAGGGTTGTTGGTAAATCGCATTTACCGGTAATCACCCACCCAAAAATGCTATTTAAAGCAGAGGGGTAACCAGAACTACCGTTAATTCGATTTCCATCAAATACTTCTGGGAAAATACTAGCATCTAATATAAAATCAATATGACCTACCTCGTCAAATCTGGGGTCGGCTAAATTTAAATTTTTATATTTGTCTCTAATTTCTATCGGTAAATTTCTAGAAGGCATTTTTGATGTTATTGTTGGTATTATAATGGCCTCTGTAGTAAACAAGTGATCATTATTAGAGTGAGGTTTAAATTCGCAAGTAACAATACCCTTAATAGTATCTACTTTTTGATCACCTACACCCCGCAAATCAACAATTAATTTTTGCCTTTTTAAACCCAAGCGTTGCACACACGCATTAGAAATTATAGAATTTTGAGCTCCAGAGTCTATTAAAATTCTAATAGGTTGAAAATTCCCAAAAACATCTTTCATTAAAACCTCTGCAGTACCTAATAGAGTATAGCTATCAGTAATTTTATTATCAAGGGATACTGAAAAACTACACTTAGAATTAGAATTATTCACATCTACTTTATTATCTTTAGAATCTGAGGGACTACTTTCTGCATTATCTTTAGAGTGAAAATTAAAATGCAATAAACTATGATGCTTTTTTCCACATTTGCAAACTGCCTTAATATTGCATTCAGGCAACAAATGCGTGTCTGCCAAACAATTAAAGCATCTCTTAAGTTTAGTAATTTTTTCTTTTCTCCTATAAGGAGAAAAAGAGAGAAAAATTTCACATTTATCAATAGAATGAATTTTATTACAAAAAGGGCAATCTTTATCTGAAATTAACATAAAAGCGCTCTTAGAAGCAGTATTTGATTTATAATTTTTAATTGATTTATTAGTAAGTGAATTCGAGGAACCCGAAACCTCCAACACACGTACTTGACCTTGTAAAAAATCTATTAATTTTTCAAAAGAAGGAATTTCTTCCGTAACCACCGACATTTCGAATAGTTTTTTAGTACTATTATCAATTTTATCCAAGGCCATATTTAATAAAATGAAATCAGTTAAATCGTTAATATCTAGACTTTTCAAAGCCACCGTAGCTTCATAAAAATTATTTAAAAATCTTTCAATTTCTCCAGGACTTTCCTCTTTTAAAATTTTAAAATCAATTAATTTTTTATAATAAAAAAAGGCCAATCGTCTTTTGTTATTATATTTCTTGAGAAGAGCATCCCAAACTATAGGATAGTTAATTGAAGAAGGTGGAAGACCGCTAACAATATTTAAAGCTGGACCCTTAAGGGCACCAACTAGATAATGAAATTTATCTATATTAGAAATATTTTTATTTTCATGAACGGCGGATTTAAAAGTTTCATAAAATGTTAACCATGAATCAAATTCGCCAGAGAAAGTTGGAATTTGAATTTTAGGTAATCTAGTATTGTTAGTTTTTGAGCACTCTTCAACTCTCCTTTCCTCTACTTTTAGAGTACGAGCTACCATTAAAATCTCGTAATAGAGTGTCTCAAAACTTTCTAACGCTGAAAAACTTGAAACATAATCACTATCTAATGCTTTATTTAAAATTTCAATTTCTTGAATAATAGAATCAAATAGTGATTTGGTTTCATTTAAATGTTCGATTTTAGTTTCAAACTCCAAACGCTTTTCTGGTTTATTTTTAACAATTTTACTCAAATTGAATCGTTTATTTCAGAAACCACCTAAGTGCGCTTTTTTCAACTTACGGAAAACTAAAGAAAACTGTTTTGTAGCTTAAGTACAGGTCTAGTCTCCTTCAAATATATTTTTACCAAATCAAAAACATGCTATTGGGATAATCTAAAAGATGTATTTACCTTTAAATTGTACAGTAGCACCAAAAACACATGATTTGAAATTTTGTCGCTTAGGTGGTTTCTGAAATAAACGATTCAATTATAAAGTCTTTGCACTCTCTGGAATAGAGCTTCTTTTTTAAAAGTTAAGCCTTCCAAATGTTTTTCCATATTAGCTTTAGCAGCCATTTTCAAAAAATTAAATTAAAAAATAAATTTTAGAGAAGACTTTATAATCTAAGAAAAGAGATAGTTAAAAAAAATAAATAAAAAAAATAATTAGAATGTTAATTTCAAAAAATTAAAAAAAATTAAATAAATAATATTTAATTTAAAAAAAATAATAAATGTGTTCCTTCAAAGAATGATATCTGATTTGAATAAAAGATTCAAAGCAAAAAATATATCATTAAGGAACAAATTTCTACGAATCCTCGCCCAAATGAGATAAGGTTTCAATTTAAAATGCAAGGGCACAGAACTAATTGAAAGCCATCAATATACAAAATTTTAATTTAATAAAAGCGATGAATAAATATTATCATCTATTAAATTAATAAAAAAAAGAAAACACAGCAAATAGTATTGTGTAAGAGAATATTAAAAAATCACTCACCCAATCGAAATGACAAAATTGGTATCAAAAAATACCTGCCGACTAGGAGATTATATCGAGCAAAATTCAAAAAAAGATCCGGTCCGAAGTGGCCAAAAGAATATGTAGGATATAAAATGAGTGATTTTTGAGCAAGTGGACTGTTGAGAAAAATATAAGGGCAGATGAGGATTCGGGGCCGTTAAAATAGACACTTACTGATTGAGTGCTTGAAACGGAGCTCTCTCTGCGGCGCAGGTGCCTTCCTCCTTCGTTTGCAGGGGTCAGAGTTCACAGATAAAATTATAAAAAAAAACTGACCTCTAGGAATGAAGGCAAAGGTGGGAAAAATTGAATTTGGCTCAGACATATATATATATATATATATATATATATATATATATATATATATATATTTAGGGTGTCCCTTATATGGGCAAAAAAATTTTTTTTAAAATACCGGAACGCATACCCTCTAATTTTTTTCAAGCTACTAAGCCTTACATATATATGAAATTTTATTCACCTACGTTGACGTTAACCCGTGCCGACCTGCCCGCAAAGTTTTTGAAAATAGTCGTTTTTGATAATCTCTTGATATATACCTAGATTATCGCAATTAAGTAAATATTAGGTAGACATTTAAGTAAAAACAAAAAAAAACACCTCAAAAGCCCTTTAGGGGTTTTTTGAAATTCGGACCTTAAGGGCCCGAAATCGCCACTTTGGAAAAAAAAATGCATTTTTTAATTAAATTTTTGACTTTCTTTAATTACGTTTAAACGAGATGAGATATCAATTAGCTCTCTTCGCTAAAAGTTTCTTTAAATAAATATCTCGAAATGGTTTTCAGGGTTTTTTGAAATTCGGGGCTTAAGGGCCAAAAATCGCCACTTTGGAAAAAAATGCATTTTTTAATTAAATTTTTGACTTTCTTTAATTACGTTTAAACGAGATGAGATATCAATTAGCTCTCTTCGCTAAAAGTTTCTTTAAATAAATATCTCGAAATGGTTTTCAGGGTTTTTTGAAATTCGGGGCTTAAGGGCCAAAAATCGCCACTTTGGAAAAAAAATGCATTTTTTAATTAAATTTTTGACTTTCTTTAATTACGTTTAAACGAGATGAGATATCAATTAGCTCTCTTCGCTAAAAGTTTCTTTAAATAAATATCTCGAAATGGTTTTCAGGGTTTTTTGAAATTCGGGGCTTAAGGGCCAAAAATCGCCACTTTGGAAAAAAAATGCATTTTTTAATTAAATTTTTGACTTTCTTTAATTACGTTTAAACGAGATGAGATATCAATTAGCTCTCTTCGCTAAAAGTTTCTTTAAATAAATATCTCGAAATGGTTTTCAGGGTTTTTTGAAATTCGGGGCTTAAGGGCCAAAAATCGCCACTTTGGAAAAAAATGCATTTTTTAATTAAATTTTTGACTTTCTTTAATTACGTTTAAACGAGATGAGATATCAATTAGCTCTCTTCGCTAAAAGTTTCATTAAATACATATCTCGAAATGATTTTCAGGGTTTTTTGAAATTCGGATCCTAAACCTGTATTTTGGATAAAGTTTCTACCTTAGGCTCTAGTTGAAATATTTTGAAAATTAAAATATGAAAATAAAACACTCGGTTATTGGTTCCAAGTTATTTATTAATTATAAATCAACACTAATTAAGTATTTTGGCACTAATATTTATATTTAATAGTGGAAGATCATAATTTTTTTTTTTTTTTAAACTTTGAGTCTCTTGGGGCACCTCAAGATATTCTCGTATTAAGAAATAAAAATAGGGGGTAAATAGTCACATTATGGAACAACTTTTCCAGGGTAGCCCGTTTTGAAATTCGAAAAAAAAAAAAAAAAATTTCGCTCCACCCTATTAGTCATATCCCGAGACGCCGCCCGTCAGGGCCTAGCGGAGGTTGGTTTGCCGAAGGCAACCCTACCGTCGCTAGTTTTTTCTATATTTCATTAAAAGCGATATTTCGGCGACGACAGCAAGACATCATGAGGCATATAAAAAATTATTTTTGAAACATTCTTTTTAACTCACCACTCTCTTCTCACGAATGTCCCTCTTTTTCGTTATTTTATAAATCCACTGAAGAAGGAGTGCCAATAAGCCTCCGAAACATTTGGAAATATTACCTTATGTTTAATAAAGAATTGCTGAATTACCAAACAAACAGAGTACAACTGACAAATAGAGCGAGGGCGCGCAACTCTATCCGCACAGCTTGTATGGCCATGTTTCGGAGCTAGTCGGCACGGGTTGCAGTGCCCCAAATATGCTAAAATTTTATTTGTGAGTATTTTAGGGGCAAATGAAAAAAACTAGGCCCTATGCGTTTCAAAATAAATACTTTGAAAAATAAGGGACACCCTAAATATATATATATATATATATATATATATATATATATATATATATATATACAAGAGAAATTAAAACGCAGACTAAGAGCAGGTGGTTGGATACCTAAATATCCATCACAGGGGTCAAAACCAGGACAATTAGAGATCAAAACGTCTGAATCTAGTATTAATATAATAATTTTACTTCGCCGATAAGAGGTTTTCGCATCACATATATATTTTTATAAGTGCTAGAGGTTCTTTCGGACACCATAACACGTGCAAAGAGAAGCCATCCATCTATCAGCATCTAGTGAAGTTAACTTAATTTCCTATCTCTAACTCATACTGCAATAGTTAACTAACTAATCCTAATTGAAAGAGATATAGGGCAAAAGTCCTCTTCTACAAGTCTTATGACCAGAATATTAAATATTCAGACCCTTTGCAAGGAAGAGAGAGAAGATTTCGAATTGCTGGCCAAAGTTGTTTAAGGAGTCTCTTAAAGTGTGAAAGTTTGGAAAGGGAAAAATTGAAATTAGAGGATAGATAGATAGATATAGAGATGACAATTTTTTTCATTCTTTTTACTTTTTTGCTAGTAGAATTCTATCTTTTATTTATTTTTTTTTTTATCAACCATAGATTTTACGGCAAGCGTCCTCTTCCCCCTGGATTCCCAAATTGACATTCTGTTCGTATGTTTTCATTTTTTTATTAGTTCCGGGTTGACCGAGCCGGAGCTCGGTCGTTTCTTTTTTGATAAAATTAGAAAAAACTAAAAAACTACATTAGTAAAGTTTCTCATAAACGAGATCAAACGTAAGAAAATTGGGATAACTAAAAAAGTACATCAGTAAAGTACTTATATGCAAGGTTTCCCGAAGACGAGACCAAGCGCAATTTGTTTTCTATACCTCAAATAGGAAATATTTAAAATTTGAAAGAAATCCTTAAAGGGGATTTCGAAAAAATTTAAAAAAAAAACTAATATTGTTCATGTTTTTTATAAAAAAAATCTAAATCGAATAAAAAAATGTTAAAAATAATTAATTATATTATCAATATAATCTGAATAAGCTGTCATTTATTTAACAGAAAATTGTTTTTTTAGGTTAAGCATACGTTAAGCCCTCGAAATCAAGAGCTTAGATTTAAATTACGATTTAGACATTTAAGCTTGACTTTGCAAGCGGTACAACGAAATTTGAAAAGTTAAGTATTATTTAGCGTTAAACAATGCTTAACTCGTGCGATGCAATTGGGCATAATATAGGTATATCGATGGAAACTAAATATATGTCGACACAAAAAATCTGGTGTGAAAGCACAGTACACAACTTTCTCTTGCTGAAGCGTAAGAGAAAGTTGTGTGCTGTGCGACCAGTCACTCCAAATTTTTTTCATTTACCTTATCTTCAGAGAAATTCGATTTTTATAAATAGGAGTAGGATGGTAAAATTTAATCAATCTTTATCCGATTTTTTATTTCGATTGCCGACGTTTTGAAGGTTTCGATTTTCATAATATTTCACTGTTAAAACTTCTGTCCAAAACCTGCTGATACTGATAGTAGGATTTTTCCTCTTTTTTTTCTCTCTAAAAAAAAAAAGAAAAAGAAAAAAATGAAATTATCAAAAATAATCTTTTTGTATATTAGGTTATTAATAAATTGATTAAAAAAAAATTATTTCATCTCTTCTTATAATAAATAAAATAGGATATAAAAAGCTTAAATTCCCCTACATTAATTTATTTAATACGAGGGTGTATGTGTGTGTGTGTGCTTCTGTATAAAAGAGCAAAGAATATAGGTATTATTTTAATATATTTATCTCGTGCCTTATTTTAGGGGTTGGAAAATTTTCTTCATTAATAACTTTCCATTCAAAATGTAATGAATGTATGAATACACACACACACACACACAGTTCTCTTTTTATTGCAAGTATAAATATATTTTCTCTAAAATTCATTCAGATTAATGAATTAATCTTCAGGGGCCATTTTATTAATTGTAGAGAAATATATATATTGTATATCTAATCCCAAAAGGGTATAAAAGGGCATTAAAAGGAAAGAAAACTGTGTGAGAGGGTGGATAGCAGCCAGCAGTAGCAGCACCTAAAACAGAGATGATCAACGATGTATATAAAATTAAATAAATGGATGACCAGAGACTATGAAAAGGGTAGGAGGAGGAGCGAGAGAGTTTACTTTAACTTTGTTTTTTTAAGGTTAAGGGTTGGTTGAGTTGCCTGGCTATTTCTGCAAAAGCAGCTTCTCCCCCCCCCCCTCCCATCCTCCCTTGGAGTTTTCCATAGGGTGGTGGTGGTGGTGGTGGTTATTTCATGATGATAAATGAGCTTAGATAACAGTTAAGAAAGTTAACCCCTAAAGATAAAATATAATTAATTAATTGAAGGCTATTTTTGACGCTACCAAATATATATATATACAGTATATACACTCAGTGCGTTTGTATTAATATATAAAATATTATTATTATTTAATAATAAATTCATGAGGGAAAAATTTAATAGTAGAAAATGAATTATTTTGGTCAATATTAATAGATAGTAAAAATTAACAATAAAACAAATATTTTAGTCTTAGGCTGAAAGCACACCAATTGAGCAAAACGCTCTTGGACAAATAGGCCTACTTATGTCGAAGAACAAAATGTTTTGCTCAATGCCAACGCACACCGGTTAGGCAAAATGTTTTGCCATTCAGCAAAATGTTTTCCCATTGAGGATTTTTGCCTAATCGGTGTGCGTTGGCATTTTTTGCTCAAAGGCAGAACATTTTGTCCAATGTATAATATATTTAGTAACTCTTTTTTTTTAAAGTTGTATTGTATTGTAGTTGTATTGTACTTATAAATAACTCTATACAGGGCCGGAACTAGGAGATTTTTTAGGGGGGGGCAAAATTTAATTTTCCGCCCCCTCCTTAAAATTTTCTATACAAAATTCATATAATTTTACCTTTTTTTTTAGTAAATATTTCTTTAATTGCCGCCCCCTGATATCTGCCGCCCGGGGCTGCACGCACCCACTGCCCCCCCCCCCCCCCCAAGGCCCGAGGGCATTAATAAAAGATAAGTTTGTATGAAATTACTTCACGGCTCTATAAATATAATTTCTTATTTGTAAAATATGTTATTTGGAACAGTAACAAAAACATAGTTTTAATTTGTATCTTATAATGAATTAAAGTATGATAGGTGAAATCTCAGATTCCTGTCATTCTAAGGGGGTGCTGGAGGGACTCGCCCCCTCCCCCCCCCCCCAGAAGGCTCTCCGACCCAAGAAAAAGTGAAAAAATATATGGGGCCTTCCAGACCCCCCGTAGGATGGCTGGTCCCAAGCCCCCCACCCCCCTCCCAGCCAAATCACTTAGGCTGAACGCACACCAAACTTGCAAAATGTTTTGCCATCGGGCATTTTGCTTCCAGAGCCATTTGGATACCAAATAAATAAATAAATAAGAATGCCTGGACCCCCAATATGTAAACTATCAAATAATGAATATCGTTTAAGGCTCAAACAGACAGAACGCGAAATTCGCGACGCTCAGGCTACGCGCGCATTTCGCGACGAAAGGCGTTTTTGCTAAGCCACACAGGCAGCGTTATCTGGGCGTACGATTCGGTATTGTGTATATGTATATTTTTCATTAACATCACTCATCTTGATGATAGTTCGCCTGTTCGCGCGAAGGAGTTGTAAATTTGTACAACTCGAAAAAGCTGTCGCGCGAAAGAGAGCGTTTACGCCGCGTAAGTTCGCCCCTTGTGTGACGGGGATGATACAGTCTTGCCTTATACAACATTTCGCGCCCTTTCGCGGGGTTGAAAAAACGCCAAGAGACGCGAATTTCGCGTTCTGTCTGTTTGAGCCTTTAGTCTTATATGAACTGAGTTGCCGAGAAGCCTGAGTGTATGTGTGTGTGATAGTGAGTGTGAATGGGAAAAAAGTGTGAGTGTTTTTAAAAATTATTTTGCTTCCAGTAATGTTTTGCTCGATGCCAACGCTCACCAATCGAGCAAAAACATTTTCGGACAAAACATTTTGTCCAAGAGCAAAACGTTTTGCTCGATGCCAAAGCACACCGAACAGGTAAAAACGTTTTTGAACAAAACATTTTGTTGAATCATGTCCGATTGTGTTTTGTCTCTTCGGTGTGCGTTGACCCATAGAAAAGCATTGAAAATAGTTATAGGTAAAACGTTTATTCGGTGTGCGTTCAGACTTAGTTACGTCCATGGTAAACAGTCTAAATGGCTTGAGATATCGAAAAAGAAAAATAAATTTAAAAAAAGACAATTACCAGTCATCTAAATAATGAATGCATTGTCGGAATCAAATCGTGGATCTTCAGATTTTCAATCATTGATTTGCAGTTACTTCTAGACATTATTGTTTTTCGATTCCAAACGAACCTAGAAAATAAAAAAAAATAAAAATAAAATTTTGATCAAGATTTTTTAATAAAATTAAATAAGAAATGAGTTAATTTATAGTAGGAATTTTAACCCAAAGAGAGAGCGAAGTATATACATATACCCAGTCCGTATACAATACATATATATATGAATACATAATCCAAAGTTCAAAAGTCTTCCTCGTTTTCCCTCCCCTCTTTTCTAAAATAAAACTTTTTAATGTTTTAATATAAAGGACCTTAAAAGATGATGATGATGATGAAAACAGACAGTGTGTGTTTGTTTGTTAACTTTGTCACTCACCATCCCTCTCTCTCGGCTCTACTTGCAGCATCTTTGCCTACTTATTACCATTTATTAATTAGGCGAAAATTTTATAGCTCGGCTATAAAGTCTCTCTCTCTCTCTCTCTCTTACAGTGTATGGACCCACGACGTCGACGACAGTGCAATTTCACACACAGAGAAAGAGACATGTCGACACACTTTCACTCTCTTCGGGGTCTTTATGAGAATAACTTTCTCGTTTATGTATTAGTGGCATCTGTGTGTCTGTAAGAGAAGGTAGCGCGAGATATTTAAGCCAAACTATATATATATATACACCTCCTCTCTTCACCCTCTCTATCTTCTATCTTAGTTTATGATTTTGGGGAAATAGAAATAAAATTTAAAACATTTGGATTTTCTTACTTATTACTTACTACTACTTTTCTTTAAAAAAATTGTTTTAATTAAAAAAGAAAAAAAATATATATATATAATCAATGAATGGCTTTGCTCTTATAACAGTTTTTATTTAATGGTTTAGATTTAAACAATTATTAATGGGTAAAAATTTGCATGAAATATAAAGACCCCAAGGGGTCGTCCACATATTACGTAACGCGTTAGGGGGAGGTGGGGGCCAAAACGTTACTAATTGTGACCTGGGGGACCCGAGGGTTTCTCCAAGTGTGACATAACAATTCAAAGTTGAATTTATAAAATTTTTGAAAAAAAAAAGGTCGAATGATTTTCACAACAGGGAGTGAGTATTTGAGGCATGAGGGAAAATTTAGGAGGGTGGAGGTAGTTCTATGTTTTGACATAATATTTTAAGGGGGGTATGTGACTAAGTCTGACAGGGAGAGGGGGGAGTAGAAAATCGTCGTAATATGTAGACGACCTCCCCCCCCCCCCAAAAACCTGCATTTATATTGCATTAACCAACATTGTAAAATAAATTTTGTTGATTTTACAATTGTGTAGGAAGCAAATTACATAAACAAAAACATCCTAAATTTAGTAAGTCTTTGCTAAAACTATTTACAAATGTATTGTAATTTTCGAAAGCCGTTTGCAAAATTAGAGTGCAATTGTGTTAGTCGGAGAGCTGGCCACAAAAATGGGCAAGAGTTTTCTGAAGGCTAATATTTTCAGAATAGGTTGCATTTTAGTGATAGAAAAATACTCAAGAGTCAGCACTTCCAGTGCCGGGGCGTTTAGCGGGGATAAGCCGGTAAAGTTTGCATTTTAGTGATGGAAAGATACTCTAGAGTCAGCACTTCCAGTATCGGGGCGTTTAGCTGGAATACGCCGGTAAAGTTGCGAAAAGATGGTTTTTCGCAAATATCTCGAAAACTATGAGGTTTTCCGTAAAAATTAATGAATACAAAAATAATCAAAATTAAATTACAAACAAAAGCAGCACATAATCACGCTTAAGTGAATGGTTCGAGAGATATAGAGGGGTAAAATTTGTAATTCATATAATGGTTGTCATGGAAACAAGATATAAATATTTCTCTATATCAGTGTCTCCTTTCATATACAAATATTAACCCTCTATATCTCTCGAACCGTTCACTTCAGCGTGATTATGTGCTAGACCATTTTTGTTTGTAATTTAATTTCGATTATTTTTGAATAAATGAATTTGTGCGGAAAGCCTCATAGTTTTCGAGATATTTTCGAAAAACCATCTTCCCTCAACTTTACCGGCTTATTTCAGCCAAAGGCCCCGGTACTGGAAGTGCTGACTCTAGAGTATTTTTCCATTACTAAAGTGCAACCTATTCTGAAAATATTAGCCTTCAGAAAACTCTTGCCTATTTTTGTCGCCGGCTCTCTGACTTTGTGGTAATTTTAGAATTTCCAAACTGCTTTCGAAAAAATAAAATTTTTAACGAAAATTATTATGCAATATATGTAAAATTATAATACAAACTATTTTTCGAAGAAAATTGTAATTTTAAAATGTTTTTTTTTTTTTTTTTGTTGTAAATACTTGAACACATAAATTTGTAAATTTAGTAGATAAATGCATAGTAGTTATCATTTACACGGGAAATTTGTAAATTTAGTATTCCAAAACACACTATAAGATTAAAAAAAAAATTTTACAGTGTAATATTTTTGATTAATATTAAATATTCAGGGACAATCTCCATTAAAAAAAGGAAAATAAAAAAAGGCTCTCTGAAATTTCTTCTTTCTTATCAGTCTGTTCGACTCCACATCTCTAATTTAACAAGCCGATCGTTGGTCGAATTACGGAAATAATAAAACAAAGCAAAACTGATTCTTTTTAATTCTTGACAATAAAACGCTATTACAATTTATCTTTATTATTTAATATAAATCAAATAGATAAAATATGTTATGAAATGAATCGTTAGAAACTCAACTAAAAGAGAGGAGAGGAAGAGAAAACTCTTTTCACTCTTCGCAGTGAGAGAGAGTCTATGTTGGTTTTGACTTTGAACATCGAGCAAAGTGGAAACGTTTTGAGTTGTAGAGGAGGAGGGGGGGGGTGAGCTTTTAGATTAACCCCTCCCTCCCTCCCCTACCACCACCCTGTTGGTTATCATCCCTCTCTCCCTCTGCTATGACATTCTCAGAGACAAAGATTTTCCCGACCGAAATTAATTTAAATTAGCAAAATCTGTTCCATATGACTGTTTGTGGTTTTCGCAAACCAAAAAGCCACCTCCCCTCTCTCTCTCTTTCCATTCGCCCTTCGACCCTTCACCACCCACCAATGCGAGGCATTCATCCTCTAAACAGACAGTTACAGAAATCAGAGAGAGATTATTTAGTAATACGAAAAGTATAGTTTCAAGTTATTTTTTTTGTTAAAACGAAATAATTTTATAGAAAAATTGTCAAAATAAAATAATTTGTTTTATAAAAAAATAATAATAATATGGTGAAATGGGGCTCGCTAGAGGGCTAAGGTGTCGATTTCTACAAAGAAGATCCCTGTTCAAATCCTGGGCGAGCGGGATTTTTTCATTAAATAAAAATATTTATTTAATGTAAACAAATTCTCAAGCAGGCACTGGATTGGAATATTGGATCTCACAGGCAACTCTACGAGGAGAGGGAGATGCTGTGACATCTCGACCTGTGGAAGGGACGTAAAGAAGGTTCCCTCTCAGTTATGGATTCTTCGAAAGGAGTCGGTGCTGAGGGACTCCCTCCTCAATCAGAGAAGAGGTTGGAAATAAGGGAACCGGGTGGGACTAGAAATAAGGATTAGTTCACTAGCTAGAGGTGAACGCAGGAGGAGGAGTTAGAGATAAGAAATAAATGTAACTTCACGGGGTGCCGGTAGATGGCTACGGCCAGAGGCTGGTTGGGTTTGAGGTGTGTGTCTTCGTGCACAGAAGCACCTCGAGCAAATCCCGATAGGAATTTCAAATAATACTAATAAATGAAGAGATGGATTTAGTTAGTATTAGAATTTAAACGAAGTTCACTTATTGATTATCTATGGTATTTCAAGTTAAATTATCACTTAATTCAAGTGAACTTTATTTAGACCACTGGTTCTTAACAGGGGCTTTAGCGAAATTATGAAAGATATTTTTTGATTATTAATCAAATTTCGCAGAAATCTGCAAAAGACAACAAGTTCAGCTATCACATTAAAGAGTGGAGCAACCAGGAAGGGAGAGTTTTAACCCACACCCCCCCAGGAGGGAGAAAAAATAGAAATTTATATATATATTACGTACTGTGAGGGACAATATTAAGTCCCACCCATGCGTTTTCTACTTGTGATTATTTCATTGTTTTTTAAAAAAATATTATATATTTTTTAATGAAAACTTTCATGGTTCAAACTTAGAAAATTTCCAATAAAGATTTTCATTTTCTTTTATAAAAACAATGAAATAATCACAAGTAGAAAACGCAAGGCGGGGACTTAATATTGTCCCTCACAATACATTTCAAATAGAAAAATAAAATTATTTTAACTAACAAATTGAAACGTGGCTAAAATATTTCTCTGAATGAACGTAACTCATGTTAAACAAATTTTCATAAATCTACGAAATTTACAAATGTATGCGTTCAAATATTTACAACAAAAAATATTTTAAAATTACAATTTTCTTCAAAAACTCACAAACACATTCACACAGTCTTTTCGGCATCTTAGGCCATATAAGACTTTATACGAAAACCGTTATTGAGTACATATATTTGGGGTCCAGGCATTCTTATTTAAGCCATATGGTATCAATTTATGTAATTTGCTTCCTACACAATTGTAAAATCAACAAAAAATTTTTTTACAGTGTAGTTCATGGCATCTTATCTACTTAGGCATTAATTAAATAAAAATAATTTATACGGACATTTAAGGTATTATAAACCGCGGATGTTCACTGGTTGGAGTTTCTAGGTCTGGTGCGATATTCTTCTACTCTCTCTATCTCCAAGGGCGGCGGCAGCGTCAACGACAACAACAATTCGTCCTTTGATTGCTGGTACTGTCCTATGTTGGAACAAACAAATAGATATCAAAAGAGGGTTCCAAAAGTTAGACGAGGGGGGGGAGGGGAAGGGAGGTTTAATATAAATCTTAGAAAATATTTTCCTTTTTCTAATTTAATTTTCTTTTCATAAAAATGAAAATATTTTAAATGATCAAATCTAACAAAAAAAAGAAAAATTTTTCCTAAAAACAAAACAACTCCTCGTTTATCATCAACCTCTTTGCTTTCTAAAAAAAAAAAAAGGAATGTCATCATCTTCCATTCTTTAATTCGTTTCTATCCCCCCACCACCCACCCACTCACTCACCCTCACACACACACACACACACACACACCTACAACAACGACATTTTTAATAACACAAACTTTATATGCGGCCATTATTATTAATTTTCTTGAAAGAGAGACAAGGAAAGAAGAAAAAAGTGAAGAGAGAGAGAGAAAGGGAAAATAAAAATAAAATTAGAACCTTTTTTTTTTTTTTTGATAATATATATTTCTCTTATTCTGTTGATATATTCTTTTTAATTTGATGAAACAAAGAGAAGTAAAAAAAAAAAAAAAAAATAAGGTGTTTGACGATGTTCATTTATTTTTAAAAAATCTTTTGTTTCTCTCTTTCCCTGGAGAGAGAGAATATAGATTAAAATAATTAATAAAAAGGGTTGATATTAATTAGACAGTCAAAAGAAAGAAAGAAAAAGAAGTGTGGGTAAAGAAATGAATTTTTTTTTATTAATAAAGCTTAGAAAAAAAAAAATTAATATAATAATAACTTAATAAAAATAAATATCCGAGAATAAAATATTATATGAAATGAATGAAGAAAGAAAAAGAATTTATATTTGTTTCTATGGGGAGAGAGAAAAAAAAATTAGAATAATTTTTAAAAAGAAATAGATGACAAGAATGTTCCAGGACAAGGAAAATAATAGTTACTGTTAGATGGACGTTTTGAGATATTCTCTCAATTATGCAATTAATAAATAAAAAATTATATATATCATGTGTTGGTCCATGAAGTAATTATGAAAAACATATAACCAAGTATTTATTAATTTAAATAAGCGAAAAATGTAGGTACCGCCGGGATTGAGAGAATATCTCAAAACGTCCATCTAAATCGGCCAGTAGACTGAAATTAGCGATCTATCATAATTTAATTAAGCGAGTGCGGTACTGTGGTCCAGTAGTAGGGCATGTTGAGCGTAAATCGACAGATCCGTGGTGCGACTCCCGGCGGTACCTACATTTTTCGCTTATTTAAATTAATAAATACTTGGTTATATGTTTTTCATAATTACTTCATGGACCAACATATGATATATATAATTCGTTACTGTTACCAGTAGCGTAACTAGCTGGGAGCGAAGGAGGGAGCTCGCCCCCCCCCCCCCCCCCCCTCCTCAAGACTTTAGCGCCCCTCGAAACCGAAATAGGCGCCTTAGGGTATTTAAGATATATCCCAGGGACGGTGATTTTATCATATTGTTACATAAAAGGCCATGCAAATAGCAAAACAGAAATTGCACAAGAGAACAGAAAGCAAGCTTTTTATTAGAATAACTGAAAAACATTTAGAAAAGTGAAAAATTATAATAAACAATAACATCCTATAAGAACAGGGTTGCCATATCGACATTTGACCCCTTGACTTACTAACACTCGTTAAGGCAGTTCATCATGAACTGACTAAGTATATCTCCCAAGGCGGTCCAGGATCTTCTTCAGGATTTTTAACACAAAATTGATCTTTTCTAAAGCCAGTTGATTTGACATTCCTCATCAACTGTGAAAGACTAAACTCCAAAAAACCACATCAAGTCAAGGGGTATGTTGGTTTCAATCCCAGTCAATCCGATTAATATTTATTTCGATACCAAATGCTAAAAATATCAATAAATGTACACTTACGGTTGCCTTTAACGCATGTTTGAGGTATACAGTCCTCGCTATCATGTCTCGCAGTCGGGATCCTGGGCTTTTCTAAAATCTTTCGGATATAGGGATGTGAGCTTAGTGCTTGGAGTCCTTCGTTCTGGCTCTCCGACGTATTTCTGGAAGATCTTGTCTTTTGGTTTGGTTCAGAACGCTAGTTTGCCCACCGCAACTTGGGAAGACAATCACGTCGCATTCGATTACGGTTATCGAGTGTAGAGTCAGGAACTCGCTTCCCATCGATCTGCGAACACTTTAATCACAGTCCGTCGAAAGTTGCTGGTTAATAATTTTAATAATAAATTATTTATTTATTTTTTTAAAGGTCTTTCGGCATCTAAGGCCATTTAAACCCTATTCCTATTTATTTCAAATGATTTGTAGTCAATTCAAATGAAATAAATTTTTCTCGCTTGGGACGGGAACCCGGAATCCCAGCCATGAGAAGCTAATGTCTTCTCTATGAGCCACGGGTCACGGGTCAAATAATAATAAAATATATATCGTACTATCACAATAAGTATTGTCTAAAGCAGTGGTTCCCAACTGGATGATTGTTACGATTACATTAACTTTGCCTGCCCAACCTACGGTTGATGGGCAAAGTTAAAAAAATGATATTTAGATACATGGAAGAGTGATGCTCCAACAGGCAGAGATACTTGTTTTGTTTTTTTCACCTTTTGGTAGCAACCATCATTGTCCATTTAACAGAAATCATTTAACTCTAATTATAGCCCACGGGGCTTGGAGTAGTTGGTAGCGTGCCTACCTTCTATTCTGAACGTCGCGGGTTCGGCCCCAAGGCAGTTCGATAATTTTATTTAAGGCATTTGGATACCAAATGACTTAAATAGAAATGCCTGGACTCCAATATAGATAGATTCATAAATAACAGGTTATCGTAAAGTCTTATATGGCCTAAGTTGCCGAAAAAGACTGTGTGAATGTTAAAAAAAAAAAAAAAAACTAATTATTTTACCTGGAAAATCCGGGTATTTTAAAAAATCAGAATATTTTATTCATTTTCATTTTATTTACTTCTAAGAATGATGTTTGTATTTTCTTCTGTGGAGTAACTTCTGGTTCGTTTTGGGCTTGACGTTTGCTTAGATTGATCCCAAGTTCTTAGAAAGAGATTCGTCCAATGATTCAATTAATCGTCGAACCTATAAAATATATAGAAAATAATTTATAGATCTTCTAAGTTTCTTCTTGAGAACCGCTAGTAAAATTGAAAGTTGCAAGTCCAATATAACCCAACTATATTGACAAACAAAAACTCGAGTGTTCCCGAATCATCTAATTTAAAGCAAATAAATATATTTTATTTATAATATTAAAATAAATATATACATTATTTTATCTAACACACGATTTAAATAAAAAAAAAGTAAAATGATAAATGTAAAGATCTTTTTGTCCATGATTTTGTCTTTTGAGAAAACACCTGTGACCAGTGACACTTGCATGTTAGTGAAAAATAAAAATCCCTAGTTAGTTGGGAAATTTCTATTTTCATTTTATTTTAATTTTGACTTTAAAAAAACGAAAATTTGATTATAATTATCCCACTAGTAACCTGCTTTATTCATAATGTTCCATATAAAAAGAGAAACATGGTCAAACTGGCAGCGCGACTTTTGAATTTTTCAATTTTCTCTTTTACTCAAGAAAATTTTTTTAGTCATTCAATAAATCAAATTATATTGGTTACCAATTACTAAATAAAAATAAGGATGGAATTTAAATAGTCAGAGATATCGAATAAGATATTTAAAATGTTTTGAGGACATTGAGATCATTTCCATATTTATTTATTAATAAGTAATCAATACAAAATTTTGTGCCGGGGGTCTGACAACGGAGAAGAGAAACAGTCACCACAATAGCACCTATTAAGTTAAGCAATGCCAATCGTGGCAAAAGCTCGGGATTGGTGACCTCGAGCAATCAGCGTGTGGAACGTACCTCGGAAGCCACCGATATTAATGTATTTAAATCTAAATAAATAAATTAAAAACCCCTAAATGACCTCTGGAGCCGAAAAGGGTTAAAAAAATTTTTATTGCTTTGAACAAAAATTGAACCTGTATCCTTTATAACACGAAGTGTGACCTCTACCTCTGTACTAAGGGCCACCAGGTTCCTTATTGCCTTTAATTTGCATTTTTCTGCAGTGAAGACCAAACAAACCTAAAAGATAAATAAATTTAATCCCTCAGGATGGGAAGAGAAGCTCTGACTCTTGGAGCATGAAACAAGAAACTTATCAAGCGAAAAGGTCCTCTAGCAAGGGCGGATACAAGGGGGGAGGCTAAAGGGGGTAATTACCCCCCCCCCGAGATTTGAGAAAAATATTTTTTTGAGAATAAAATTAAAAATTAAAACTTTGACGATAACCGTTGTTTGAATATTATTTGGGGTAGTAGTATTTGGGGTCCAGGCATTCTTATTGAAGCCATTTGGTATCCAAATGGTTTAAATAAAAAAACCGACCCTCGGTATAGAATATTAAAATATTGTTGAAATCTTATTTCTAATCCTTTAACGTCGAATTCTTTTTAGGGTTTGATTAAAACTAACTTCAAAATCAAAATTTCTACAATCTAATTAGGACCGTTGCTGGGTAAGTTGTCCTCTCCGTGACAGGCCCCCACCGCCTTCGTTAGACTAGTCTCATTAAATTGAAATTTGATAAATATCTTTTTTTATCTGGTCATTTGCGTTGGCCAGCTAAATATGAAATTTATAATAATCTTTAAGATACAATTTTCTATATAAAATTGTATAAATATAAGGAAAATACGGTATATTATGTCCTGTTTTCAGGAAAAGATTGTATTAAGTAAATAGAAATATTTGTATACGGGTAAGTATATTACCCGAAAACAAGTATTTTAATTTAATAACACTAACTGTAAAACCTTTAACTCTCAAATGGTATTTAGTGGTCTTTAAGATTTAGAATTTTGATCCAAGGATCTCTGATCTTCAAAAGGCTTGGGAGGGGAAACGACCCCGGGATCCCAGAAGCTAATGTCTGGGATGTATGGGTCATTTTAAATATTCCAAATACATATTTTAAAATTCCCACCTGAGGCCGCTTGCTGTGGCCATACACGCAGCGAAAAACTGACTGAATTCCGGACTTGAGAAAAATATTAATGGATTTCAATCGGTACACATACGTTTAGGATTTCCTCGTGGCGTGTACTATTCAGGCTGGGCCTTGAGGAAAATCTGATGGTGTATAGGACCTTATGAATTTAAGTTCTGATGATGGTCGTTGTATTGTCAGCGAAATTGTTGATGCCAAATCCTGAAAAAAACAAAATTTTGTTTAAATGGTCACATTTTTTTTACAGAATTAAACGCCAACTAGCCAGTAATAAAAGAAATCAATCAGGATGTAAAAAAATATATTGTTTGCATGATAGGATCTACTCGTTTAAAAATTGGAATAAATACATAAATAAATAAATAACAATAATCCATATCTAAATATGATTCAGGATGAATGGTGAGGGGATGGAACAGGTGTTGGCTTCAAATCCCATACCACCCACCCTCTCTCGCACTAACATGTCATTTGGGCGTGGTCCTTTTGCACGCATCTATTGCTATTTAACCCCCACCCCCACCCCCCTCACTCCCACAACCAACAACCCATCCTCTCTTTACTCCTTCTCTTTATGCACATCAATGTTTTAACACTGATTCCCACACACACACACACCCAACGACAGTTGCCTGTTGTATTTCATACAAATCCCTCTTCTCTCTCTCTCTCTCTCTCTCCCTATCCTGCGAATATTACAAACAATCTGACTGACAGAACACCGGCAGCACTCTCAAAGAAGAGAGAGAGAGAGAGAGAAATAATTACTGGTGTTTTTAAGCTAATACAGAATTAGATTAATAATAATTATTATTATATATTAAAACAATAGCGCAAGTTTTTTGTGTGTGACATTTCATCGATTCTCTCATTCTTTGAAAGAGAGTTTTACTTTCTCTTAATCTATATATATATATATATATATATGTAATATATAAAATATATATATATATATATATATATATATATATATATATATATATATGTAATATATAAATATATTTATTTTTAATGGAAAGAGGATGCAGCCAAATAATAGAGCCTCTATTCAGTAACGAACACTCTTTATTAGGAACGTTTCGGCTGGGATCAACCCTGCCATCTTCAGCCTTCAAAGAGTATATTTATATTTTCCATATATAAATAGAGTTGTCATGGTTTAACAATACAAGATTGATTGCATTATAGGTCGAATGAATGTAATATTTTCTTAATACCAACAAGTGATAACATGAAGGTTGAGCTTATAAGCTTATAAGCTCAACCTTCATGTTATCACTTGTTGGTATTAAGAAAATATTACATTCATTCGACCTATAATGCAATCAATCTTGTATTGTTAAACCATGACAACTCTATTTATATATGAAAAATATAAATATACTCTTTGAAGGCTGAAGATGGCAGGGTTGATCCCAGCCGAAACGTTCCTAATAAAGAGTGTTCGTTACTGAATAGAGGCTATATTATTTGGCTGCATCCTCTTTCCATTAAACATATCAGCTACAGCCACGTCCTATTATTCAATATATAAATATATATATATATATATATATATAGAGAAAGTATTGGATTCATGTCAAAAATTCGATGTCGAAATTTTGACCTTTTAAGGTCCCGTGAGTCCAAAAAAGTGGTTTTTCAAAATGGGCAGTCGTGAACAAAATATCTAGAAAAGGGCAAGAGGGCAAGGAGGTGGAAATTTTACATTTAAGTTAGACACTCTCCTGGTACGTGACACGAAGCTTTTGAACAATCTCGGCCAAAGAGTACTAGTACTTTACAGTAGGGTCCGACCGAAACCGAAACTTGTAGGGACTAAATTTTTTTCTCCCTCAAGGGAAAATCATTTGACCTTTTTTTTTTTTCCTCATCCTCTCATCCCATCTTTTCAGACTCAGGTTTCGGCTACTTTTTGGCCGAAACCGAAACTACGGCCGAAACCATGATTTTTGGCCGAAACTGGCCGAAACCGTAACCGAAACCGAATATTCGGTCGGTTCCTACTTTACAGATGTACTTTTTCAGTTTTTTTTTCGATTTTCTCAAATTTCGCTCCAGCTATTTTGATTAAAATTCAAAAATCAATGATTTTTTAGATGCTCTTTAAAATGTATATTCTCATTTTACCATTGAAGTCTTTTAAAGCACATTAATCTTGTACTTCATAGGAAAGTTAGGAGAAATAACAAAATATAAATATTTTCCCATGTTTATATCTTGAATTCTAATATATCGGCTGAACTAATCTCGACACAAAAGAATCAGGTGTGACAAGCACAGAACACAACTGTCTCTTACTAAAGCTCTCCTACTAAAAGTAAGAGAAAGTTGTGTACTGTGCAACCAGTCACACCAGATTTTTTATTTTTAAATTAAGCAAAAAAAAAAATGTTAATTTTACTCTCATTTTTTTAATTAGATCATATTAAATGTATATATCATATTGTCATCGGATGATATGTCATAATAACTCTATATTAATATTAAAATAATGAATATTATCTAAAAGAATAATTTTAATCAAGGAAAATTAATAAATGAAAAAAAAACTTTTTTTAGAAAAATGCTTTTATTTGAATTGAACTAAAAAAGAGAAATAATTTAATTTAATTTACTTGTTCTTGTTAAAATTGTTAAATATTTATAGACTTAAAATAAAAGCGTGGGCGCTTTGAAGGGATTCCAAGGCTATAGACAATTCCTTAAGCTACCAATGAGCGCCCCACGCTTTTATTTTAAGTCATAAATATTTAACAATTTTAACAAGAACAATTAAATTAAATTATTTCTCTCTTTTTAGTTCAATTTAAATAAAAGCATTTTTAAAAAAAGTTTTTTTATATATTTTTTTATACCTGAACATCACCAATTTTTCTTCTCTTTTACTTTTATGTTTGTGAATGTAAATATTAAAAATTTGGTGTGGTTAAGCGATACTTAGTAGATAATATTAAGAGAAATTTAGTGTTCACATAAGTTTTTGTGTCATTTTTACTTTCTCTTACGTACAGTGAGGGTCAAAATTAAGTCCCACCCATGCGTCTTCTACTTGTGATTATTTCATTGTCTTTTAAAAAAAAAATATATATATTTCTTTTTAAAGACAATGAAATAATCACAAGTAGAAGACGCATGGGTGGGACTTAATATTTTCCTTCACTATACATATATATGTAATATATTGAGAGAAAGTATTGATATCATGTCAAAAATTCGATGTCGAGATTTTGATGGATATATCCTAAGTTCAAAAAAATCTCGCGTGACTGATCGCACAGCACATAACTTTCTCTTACCAAAGGTAATAGAAATCTGCATACTATGCTGTCACACCAGATTTTTTGTGTCGTCATGCAACATTGTATCATTTCTAAAGTAATCTTGAGCATATCACCCAATTTGAAGGGAAACATCGGATCTCAACATGCAGTTCATTTATCTGGAATATCTGATTGGATTGGAGATCGAAATGAAGAAAAAGTCACCATGAAAGGAATTAGATAGAGGTAGTCACTTTCCTAGTTACGTCACACAACATTGTTATTTGGTATATTATTGCATTTCTATAGTAGTCTTGTCCATGGAGGGAAACATCGGATCACAACATGCAGTTCATTTACCTGGAATATATGATTGGATTGGAGATCGGCATGATTAAAAAACACTAACGGAGATGCTTCAAATCGAATTACGGTCCGGTAATAGGCACATCACCAATTGAACTTTTGGCTCCTCCCCTTTAGGCTTCTTAAAGGCTCTGATGTACTATCTGAAAGTAAATTATATTATTTTATATAAATATAATTTGCAATTCAATGTTAAGAGTTCATATACAAGGAAAATTGGAGTCTATATTTTAAATAATAGACCGAGTTAAGTTTGTTCTAGCCAATCTTTCTGATCCGTCTGTCTGTCTTTGGATTTTTTTTTTTAATTTTCTCACCTCTCAACGAAGATTAACTCCAACTACAGAGAGACGGAGGAGACATTGGCAATGTTTGAAAATTTTCACGGCAAGTGGGATTTGAACCCGAGTTGGACGGGAAACTCTAGATTCGTAATCCGCAGCTTATCCGATTAGCCACGAGCCGCCTTTTGTTCGGTTTAATATATAATTATATAATTTGATAGATAGTAATACAATAAATGTTTGAATTTTAAATTTTCTTAAATGAAAAAAATTTAAATGAATTCTATTCATTAAAATGCAAAATTATTTGAGTGAGAAATTTAGAGGCGACTCCTAATTGTTAAAAATGTATGACTTAAAATAAAAGCGTGGGGCGCTTTGAGGAGATTATGAGGGTCTAAGAGATGACAATTCCTTAAGTTATCAATGAGCACCCCACTCTTTTATTTTAAGTTATCAATATTGAACTATTTTAACAAGAACAATTAAAATAATGAAATGCAGCTTGGCCGGGTTTGAATTTGTACTCGAGTTTCAGTTTTGTTTTAAACAGTGATAGACCACTTTACACTAACACATTAAATCAATATATTTACGTATCTAAAACACATTTTTTTTTCTTGCCATTGTACATACCTTACAGTCGGAATAAATTTTGTCTCCAAGTCCCAACTGGATTGTCATTCACCAGTGACATTTTCTGGCTTTGATACTCGCTCTTGAAGTCCCTCGAGACTTCGTCTTCCTATCGCAGGCGTAAGTAATTATACTCCATCCATGGATAATTTTCATGACCTCAAAAACGATCGGTGCCTCTTGTAAGACGTTGGTTTGTTTGTCGATGAACTATTAAATAGATAATATATAAATTACAATTGGAAGATTTTCGCTGGATCAGATGTATAAGGAAAGGACCGGAGAATAAAAACCAGCAATTGATGGACCCTCTCACATCATCTTTAATTGGCAAATATTTCGACTGGCTTCACGCCTAGTCATCAGTGCAAACAACTACAAGGAGATGAGCAATAATTAATTCATTATTTATAACAATATTTTTGATTATTCCATTATGAACTTGCATGATTTGGTGGAGGGCCCGTGTCAAACAATGGTTGAGGATTATTTTAAAATTTTTCGGAGAAGCAGGGGTCAGACGCAAGTGCAAGAGAAGTTTAGTAAAAAAGATCGTGAGTTGGTGTTTATATATTTCCCCCACTCCTCACTCATGAAATATATAAACACCAACTCACGATCTTTTTTACTAAACTTCTCTTGCACTTGCGTCTGACCCCTGCTTCTCCGAAAAATTTTAAAATAATCCTCAACCATTCTTTGACACGGGCCCTCCACCAAATCATGTAAGTTCATAATGGAATAATCAAAAATATTGTTATAAATAATGTATTAATTTTTGCTCATCTCCTTGTAGTTGTTTGCACTGATGATGACTAGGCGTGAAGCCAGTCGAAATATTTGCCAATTAGAAAGATGATGTGAGAGGGTCCATCAATTGCTGGTTTTTATTCTCCGGTCCTTTCCTTATATATATAAATTTTACATAGGGATGCTGGGACGATGCCTCCCTTGTGTTCCATGGTTTAAGTGGGATAATTGATTTTAATTCGGCCGAGCATTGACCATGATAATACCTATAGAAGAGAGAGAGTGCAGACACGCTTCTTCTATGATCGAGAGACTAGGGATGTTGCCCTGTGTTATCGATGAAGAGTAAGATATTAATCTGAAATAATAAAATACATTTATTATTAATATTAATGCATAAGGCAAGAGAGAGATGCAAGAATATCTATCAATTTCCATTAATTAACTCTAGAGATATATTATATATATATAGAGAGAGCGAGAGGGTCTCATCATATCTATCTATGGAGATGAGTTTCGGAATTTAGCCACCGCCCCGGAGTCGTTCGTTTGAAGAGACTTGACTCTCGAATATTACTTTATTATTTATTAATCGTTTCGTTTGACACTCTCTCTTCTTCTCAAGAGATAGTGGGAGAGGAGAGGGCGTGAAAGAGACAAACAGAATTGCAAATGCCCTTCGGTTTGAAAAGGGAGGTTGGAGGTGAAGGCAAGCAAATATTCCTCTCTCTCTTGATGAGAGAGAGGAATATATCAATTTATTACTACTAGAAGAAAATCAAAATAAACCCTTTAATGTGAGAGTTAATCAACTTGTCAAAATTATTATTATTATTTGTAGAGAATATTAAAAAAAAAGTTTATTATCTAGAAGAGAAAATAGAAACTTTTTATATATATATATATATATATAGCTCATTTGATGCAATATCGTCATAATTCAAAAATCGCCCTTATTGAGTTAGTGGTACAGTAAGGACAAGTAAAAAAAGCTCTATTTTCTGACAGAGTGAGTGACATATCTGAGCTTTTCAAACTCTCAGCATAATATCTAAATTTTTTTGAATTGCAAATTTTTGTTTACTTCAAAACAGTAATATTTCAGTTCAAAAGAAGCTTTCTGGAAGGCGTATACACTTTATTATCAATAAAGCTACAATTTTGAATTCGCATTTCTACATAAATATGTTGAAATTTTAATTTGTTTTTTTGATCTCCTGAAAAAATAGAAATTTTGAGTTATGACACTCTTGCAGAAAATGAGCGATATATGGGTCAATTCTACAAAAATGTGTTAACTTTGGGGTCGAATTTGAAATGCACAATTTGTAATTTTGATTTCAATTCTTTGTAATGATTGTGATAGACAATAAGTTAATTTTATTGTATCCATATAATAACAATCAGATTTTTTTTTATTTATTTTTTTTATATTAATACTATATGTGACCGTCCACATGAAAAGGTACCAAATCTTCACCGGAGTCAAAATTGAGTTTTTATGCTTTCTGTACAGAACACAACACATCCTGCCAGTGGCGTAAGGTATTTTAGCTGCCCCCCCCCCCCCCGCAAACCTTTTTTCGCCCGGGGCGTATATAAGGAGGGGGGACCAGGGGAGCCCCCCCCTCCCGAAATGTTTCAAATCTATATACATATATAGCCTACGGGTATAAGGCCAATTTCTAAATTTTTATTGATTGATGCTAATGTGACAGTTACGACTGCAATAAAAGGTACGAAGGAGGTGTTGTCAAAATGGATGGACATGACGATGTCGTGGGTGATGGTGCATGAGGTCATGATGTCAACAGCTGTGATTAAGAAGATAACCAGGGCGGTTACGATCTCATCCTTAATAATGGCTAAAAAACAAAAAGGGGTTTGAGGGGGATGCATTTTCTGAGTTGCTATTTCCGAGGTCTCATATGTAACAATATTATTTTAAAAAAATATTTCTAGAATCTCATATCTTTCTTTATACTTGTAAAAGAAAAAGATGTTAAATGGATACTATTCGATTAGATTAGGGCATGTTCTGCAATTGCAGACTAATTTTGATGTTTCAATCTGATGGCTCTCTCATGTTCAGACATTCTGGTTGAGATCTTTCTACTTGTTTCACCAATATATACTTTATTACATTCACAAGTTACCTTATAAACTCCATTATTTTCATTTGTTATTTTATATTTTACGTTTGAAATTTATAAGGTAACTTGTGAATGCCTTAAAGTATATATAGGTCAAACAAGTCGAAAGATCTCAACTAGAATCAGAGCCATCAGATTGAAACATCCAAATCAGTCTGCAATTGCAGAACATGCCCTAATCTAATCGAATAGTATGCATATCTTAATTTAGTCAAAAATGGCCTTCTGCCAATGAGTATATTCATTTATATTTAATTAATAATGTCTTCTTTTTTTTTTTCCTCCCGATGAATGAGTCTGCACTCATTGTCCTCCAGGAGAAATTTAGATAGGTTAGATTGAAGGGAATGAATTAGCAGCAACACACATTAGCTTTGATTAAAGGCAACGCCTCGTCGCAATCGTCTGATTTCAATTTGTCTATGTATATATATATGTGTGTGTGTGTTGTATATTCAGGGGAAGGGAAAAACGTGTTTGTCGTCGTCGTCGTCGCGCTCTCTCCCCTTCTCCCTTTTTGGATCACTCATTAGATTGACATGATTATAAAAAAAAGAGAGAGAGAGAAAAGGAAAAAAATAGGGTAACAACATCACGAAAATGGATTTATAGTTTAATATCAATAAAAATTAATTTAGGTAATTTGATTAAATCAAGAAACATGAACATGGATAGCATTTAAATTTAAATTTAGAAGGAATAAAAAAAAAAAAGAAAAACAAAGAAAAATTAGAGAAACGAAATGGTTGATTGAAGAAAATATAATTAACTTGCTTTAAATATTTATTAAAAAGAAATAATATAATTTGGATTTAGGATTAAAAATCTTAATTATAGTAAGGAAGAGGATTAGTAGCCAAGCCTCTATTATTATTAAATAAATTCTTTATTCAGGACGTTTAGGCATAGATTCACCGTACCATCATCAGCCTTTCAAGAGTGCCTAAAAATTTATTTATTTAAGGTCTTTTTCGGCAACATGCTTAGTTGCTCTTGCCTTGGGGAGTAGGCAGGTTGAGACCCCGAGGCAAACCAAGAGCTAACACCTCGACTTGCGGAGTAGGCAGATTGAGGCCGAAAAGTCAAACCAAACCCGATTACACCCCTCTCCAGTTCTCAGAGACAAACCCAAAACTCTGAGACATCCCTCGACTTGGGGAGTAGGCAGATTGAGGCCCCATAGTCAACCCAAACAGAATTTAGACACAATTACTCACAACAAACCCTCATCCAGCTCTCAGAGACCAATCCACTCCTCTGAGCAATCCACCAAATTGACCTGGGGACCAGCAAGACTGCGACCCCGTAAACAACCCTCCTCCATTATTACCCCCTAAACCCCCTTCCCTCTTGAAAATGGCTCCAAAAGGAGAGCCGAAACGTCGAGTAAATCTCAACATCCGACGCGATTTAATCCGAGAAAACTTATCTTCCGGTCGCGGAAACCTTCCAGAATATATATATGTATATGTCATGTTAAGGTGGCTTCCCACGGCCCGTGTTTTGACAGGCCAGGCCGCACCGCGCCCGGCAAAGATCGGAACGGACTTCAGGAGGAACTCTTCTCACGGCCGGTATTTTTACAGGCCGGACCGCGCCGCGCCCGGTATAGATCGGAACGGACTTCTTCAAGGTGGCTACCCACGGCCCGTGTTTTTACAGGCCGGGCCGCGCTGGTTCGCGCCTTTGAAGTTACCGACTCGCCGCGGATTCGTCGTGCCACCTCAGGCAACCGCCTTCCCACGGCGCGTTGGCGCGAGCTGGCGCGGCCCGGCCTATAAAAACACGGGCCGTGGGAAGCCACCTTTAAAACGCCACAGGGTGTGTAGAAAACACAGCCAACACCAAATTTTTTGCTGCTCCTCTACTTGCTCTTTATAATTTCTAACTTCAACAGCAGCTTCTCTCAGAATTTAAAAAAAAAAAATATATATATTAGGGGTATGACTTTTCGACTTTTTTTTTTAAAAAGATTTCCTGTATCACGACTCAATGAACTTTTGCCTATTAATGACTATAATGACGTTTATTCCATGAAACTATTAAAAAAGGTCACCCACAAACCACTTTGAAATTTTAGGTTGAATAGTCGCAGTCTTGTATAAGCTGGTATATAAGGGAGGTGTTCAAAGCGAGTAGTTGAGTTTTAATTAGCTGGATTTGCTTAATTTGGTGTCAATTATAACTTTCAGAACCCTCTAGAAAATCCTGGGGGGAGGGGGGGGGGTAAGGGAACCTCTGGGAAGGGGTAAGCCAAAATCATAGCTATATATTTTATTTTTCTAATAAAGATTTAATGATAAATTATATCAATTCTATTTATAAAAGCAAATTTTAGTATTTTTTTTGTTATTCTAAATAAAAGCAGGCGATGACCGGCTGCAGCAAATGTTCGAAGAGAAAGGTACCCCAAACCCAAGTTTATTGGTTGCCAGCTCCATGTGCTGGATCTCTTTATACTTGTTGTCATGGGCGATGAGCTTCATGTGTTGACTAAATCACCAAACATCCACTACTTCTTTGTGCACGATTTTATTAGCAATTATAATAAATTGAAAGGAGCCTTAAGCAACGTTAAAACTAAAATTAAGGAAACAGGCGGCTGAAGAGACGACATGAAGTCTCTTTAGCACCTCACTCGTGACTTCTGTCACTTCGCTGAGAGGAATGAAATCCCCTTCGTGAAATTTCAACAAATTCGAAATATCAGCAATGCATGCTGGACCTCTCGTGCCATTCTAGCCCTTCTTTCGTTTAAAGTGATGCCTGAAATCCGCAAAAGGATGCGTAAAATTCCTCCATTCATTTCTTACTAATGGGCTGATCATTAAATCAGCAGCCAATGCTTTCACGTTCAAGATTTTGATTTGATCTATCTGCAGCTTTGAATCAGCAGAGCTCAACTGCTTGAAAACCCACTGGAAAATAGATGAATTTCCAATCAACATTGCCCGAAACAACCAATGTTGTGAGCGCCCGGTGCAATCAAAGATATGGAACAAGTCTACTAAGACTCCTCCCTCAACAAGGACAACCCCCCCACTGAGATTCATCCTCAACAATGACCTTATCTAGAATATTTGACTTCCTTGTGTCTCTAATGACCCTGTATAAGTGAGTCTAAAGCTTGTGTTCAATTTTGTATCTATTTAGAGTGACTTCAAAAAATTGGCAAAAAATCTGATATATAAAATTTTCAAATCATTTTGTGCGTGACGTTTTTTTATCAAATCACCTTGAAAGTAAGATTTTATTCAACCTTTAGTAAAAGTTCATCATGTAATGATACAGGGATACGAGGTTCTAAAAAAGTCATACCCCTAATATATATATATATATATATATATGCAAAGATAAGTTTTCTCGGGTTAAGTCGCGTGAGGTGCTGAGATTTACTCGACGTTTCGGCTCTCCTTTTGGAGCCATTTTCAAGAGAAGGAAGTTAGGAGGTAATGGTGGAGGGGGGTTGTTTACGGGGTCGCAGCCTTGCTGGTCCCCAAGTCAATTTGGTAGATGACTCAGAGGCGTGGAATGGTCTCTGAGGAAGGATGGGTGTGTGTAATTGTGTTCGGTTTAGATTGACTACGGGGCCTCATTCTGCCTACTTCCCAAGTCGGTGTATTGGTGGTGTGTTTGGTGGATGCCTCAGAGGTTTGGTTTGTCTCTGAGAAATGGACAGTGGTTGGTTGTGTGTAATCGCGACTTAACCCGAGAAAACTTATCTTTGCATACATCCGGTCGCGGAAACCTTCCAGAACATACATATATATATATATATATATATTATTATATATATATATAATTGCGGGGAGTCCGTTTGTCACACTCTGTTTGTGACTTGATTGGTTTTTTCTATTGACGTCTGAAAATTTGTCTGCAATTGGACTTCCTTGTTTGTTAAGAAAATTGTTCAAATCTCTTTTTGTCTTTTTTTTTTAAACACTCCCATTTTTTTCACATTCACACTCACACTTATGCACACAGTCTTTTCGGCAACTTAGGCCATATTAGACTTTATACGATAACCGTTATTTTGAAAATATATATACTAGGGTCCAGGCAATCTGTTCATATGGTATTCAAATGACTTAAATAAAATCCTCGGACTGCCTGAATCAGAACCGGCGACCCTTGGTATAGAAGGAGGGCGCGCTACCAACTACACCAAGCCCGAGGGCTTCCGTCTTGTTATTAGAGAAAAAGTATT
Source organism: Euborellia annulipes (assembly GCA_023213315.1). Classification (NCBI taxonomy): domain Eukaryota; kingdom Metazoa; phylum Arthropoda; class Insecta; order Dermaptera; family Anisolabididae; genus Euborellia; species Euborellia annulipes. Next base: position 131,088 of record JAKCPI010004043.1, read on the forward strand.
TGTATTTAACTCACCTTAAAATGTATTTGTTCTTATAAGGTATTAGTCGACTATGTGATGATCCAGAACTAGACTAAAAGACTGTTTTATTTCCATTAGAATAGTGGATATATTCCTTATATCTTCTTTCTTGGTGATTAAAAAAATTTATCAAACCGTAATACAGGAAGTTTTTTCTTTTTGCAAGTTGTTAGGCAAAGGTAATAAAGAAAGACTTTATTTTTATAGGAAAATTTTAATGGATTAGACGACCAGAGTGCGCATTATCCTGGTTTCGGCCTCAAGGACCATCGTCAGGCCTGTAAAATATATCAGATTGTCAACAGGGTGCAAATCACTAGTGGAATACAATCTTTGAAAATTTTTTTCAAACATAATCTCAAATTCATTATACGTACATACAAAGTAAAAATAAAATAAAATAAAATCTTAAAAAACATTTCGAAAACATACCAATAAATTTTCGATCTCCATTTATTTATATTAGTTATGCCAATAATAATTATAACTAGTGAGGAAGACCTTGGTGTTCTGTACTGTATGTATTTTATATATATATATATTATAATAGATCGTTATTTCTGGGAATTCTTGTGTATATATAGGCGCAGTTGATAAGCTGTGTAACATTTTTTTAACAAAAAATTAATTTCATAGATCTTAAAAAAGTAAAAATAAAAATAAAAAAACATCAGAATACAGCGCTGTTCTTTATTCTCTTTATTAGTTTTATTTTTTTAGAATACTAAAACGTCAAATGTTCATCTTTTTTCATTTTTTCTCCTTATTTTATTTTTTGAACAACGCTCTCTCCGATGCCCTTCCATTCTTTTACAATTTATACTTACATAAAATTCCAGTTAATTTATATACATATCTTAATAATTATCGAATATTGTTCTTTTATTTTTTTATATTATTATACCAAGGCAATTCCATTTAACATATAAAACTTTTTTATAGACACATCATCGAATTTTTATATCACCAATCAGGTCGCCAATTTCAAATCAAAAAATAACTAATATGCTGCCAACAGATATTTTATTTATTTCTTTTCTCAAAGTAAAAAAACAAGATAAGAAGTGCGCGTGATTTTAAATAACATTTTTAAGTATATTTTTTATTTTACAACCTTAATCTTTTTTAATTATTTAACCGTTGCTATTTTCTAAAAAATATCAAACCAAATTAGGTTTTTGTATTTATTTCAAAGCATATATATCTAAACTGCTAAGTATATACGTAATTTTAATTTTTATTTTTTTTATATATAAAAAAGGGAAGGTTTATACAATGGTTTTTTTATTTTTTCAAAAACATCAGAGTAGACTAAAGAAGATTTTTCGTATTCTGTCTTTAAATTAATAGAGAATTCAGTGTATAAATCAATAAAATACGATTCTAGAAATCTTCTTTTTCGCGTATCTTTTTCATAACAAAGTATTTTTACGTTTTCAAAATCGAAATCGTGTTTTTCTTCCAAGGCATGGAAAGAAAGTGCCGAACTCGGGAGACCTTTACTGACCGAGTAAAAATGTTCACGAAGGCGCACACGCAACTTTCTCCCCGTTTCACCAACATACAGGGACAATTCGTCTCCTTTCATACATGAAGCACAGGGAATGCCATATACTAGGCCACTTTTTTCAAATAGGTCGGACATATATTTATTATTAGTGACGCTAATGAGTGGTTTCTTGATCTTAAAGGTTATATTTACTTCATATCTTCTTAAAATTCCTCTTATAGACTCTGACAAGCCAGGAACGAAAGGGATGGAGCCCGTATAAATTACTTTCCTATTTGTTGAAGTTCTTCTTTGCCTAGTAATTTGATAATTCTTGTAATTGTTTTTTGTGTCGACACATAACTGTTCAACAATTTTGTTAGGGTAATTGTTAATAAGAAATTTTTCTTTTATTGCTTTGATGTTTTCGTCAACGAAATCCGGGTGAGAAACATCAAGCATCCTAGTTATTTCATTTTTTATCAAATTATATTTTTGGTGATTGGGATGATGGGAGTAGAAATTAATAGCACGACACGACTTTTGAGGTTTTTTGTACGCATTGGTTTTTAGTTTCCCATTATTTTCTCTGATGAGAGTGATGTCCAAAAAGTTGATTATGCCCTCCTGTTCAAGTTCACACGTATATTTTATCGAAGGATGTAAATTGTTCAAGGAATCAAGAATATCATTAGCATAGCGTTTATCGACAATACATAAACTATCATCTACGTAATAAAAGATCCTTTTTATAGGAAACTTGGAAAAGACTTCGTCATGGACGAAATCAATAAAAATATCACTGACGACAGATGACATACAGCCACCTATAGGACAGCCAGAGACCTGTTTATAAAATTTTCCATCAAACATGAATACGTTTAAATCCAAACATTTCTCAAAGGCAGATATGAAAAAATCATAGTTGAAGTTTGTATAACGACTAATTAAGTTCCATTTATCTTTTATTCTTGTTTTTATAATCTCCAAAGGCAAAGAAGGGAATAAATTTTCGACGTCATAACTGATAAGAACGTCTTCTTCAAGTAATACAAGATCTTTTATATTATTGATAACTTGCAAAGAATTCTTCACTCTATTATCATGACAAACCATAAATTTTAGGGTAGATGCAAGGGACTTACTGAGATTTTTCGTTGGAGTGTCGTAACTCGTTATAACAGGTCGAAGAGGGCAATTGTTTTTATGAGATTTCGCCAGGAAATACAGGGAGCTTGGAATACCGTTTTTAGATTTTTTAAATTTT
>JAKCPI010004044.1:0-11822 GCA_023213315.1 Euborellia annulipes
TAAGACATACAAGACATTTTCAAAATGTTTGAAGTTTTTTTCAATGAGCCGTTAAACACATACAACAAGAAATACATGCTTTAAACAGAGACACAATAAATATTAATATTTAAATTGAAATTTTAAATGAATTAATCAGGGTATATAAGGGGGCCGAGGGGCTCGGCCCCCCGAAATTCTCCAAAAGCATATACAGTACATATATAGGGATATACAGACATTAGCGGGTCTCGGCTCCCCCGAAATGTTTAATTGGCCCCCGCAGTGCGTAAATTTTGGTTCCGCAAGAGAAAATGTTTGGCGGTGGGGCAAAATTTTATTGTTTCAAAAAGAAAGGTAAAATGATTTCAACGAACTGGAAAAAGAGGGCATGTTCCGCGGGGCGGCAAAAAAAATTTTTTGAGTTCAGGCCCCCCCCCCCAAAAAAAAAAATTTTATATACGCCATAAAATGGCGGAAAGTTTTACTTGCGCAATTATGCTTATGCATAATTGAAATTCAATCGAGCATCAAGCGGCTTGCACAATTAAAATGCTTGCGCAAAATTCTCCTACATAAGCTACAATTTGCTTGAACAACAAGATTGCAAGTGTATGCTTGTCAAGTTTGCAGTTACGTGTGTGTGTAGCCGCCTTTAAACTTTATCAAGATTTTGTTTTTTATTTAGTCAAAATTTGCCAAAACCTAAACAAACTTGTGAGAACAGAGGAGAGGGGAGTGAGGGGGGGTGAGTGGGGGTTTATTTAGCCCCATAAAGTTGACGGATGCGATTGAAGGGCGCGGCGCGGTGTCTGCTTCCTGCCCAAATGGATGATAGGTAATAAATGGACCAAGGGCGAGAAGTCAAAGATAAATTTGAGCAATCAACGGCGTTAGTGGGGGGGCGGTCTTCTCGAAAACGAAGCAAAGAGAGAGAGAGAGAGAGAGAGAGAGTGAAGACAAGAGAGATCAACAAAGATAGCTTCTCTCTCTCTCTTGGAGTATTATACACTGGACCAGCTTTTTATTGGCTTATTTCTTATTTATCCCCTCTCTTTCTATATATTTTTCTATTTCCCCAACCATCAGCCATTTGCCACTTCAATCAATCTCTAAGTTATTTTATATGATCAAATTATAAGTTAATCGGGGATAAATATTATTTCTCTTTTCTAGATAGACTATTAACGATATTATTTTGACGATAGACATATTATTTAGAAAAAGAAAAATGGAACCTCCAATCCCTCATTTTTTTTTTTATTCATCTTGCTGATCCCTCCTCAACTAGAACATCCTCCATAGCAACGTTTTTGGAGAGCTCAAGAACGGGATGGGAACGTAATCAGGGAGAGTATCTGCTCGCAAAAAAAATTAAAAAAACTACTTGGAAACGCTCAACTGGGAGGTGCTACACCACCCCGCCTATTCACCGGACCTGGCCCCGTCCGACTATCATCTATTTACGTCAATGGGCCACTCGCTTGCTGAGCAGCACTTCGATTCTTTCGAAGACGTCCGAAAACGGCTTGAAGAGTGGTTTGCCTCAAAAGAAAAAGAATTTTATTGGCATGGTATTCATAAATTGCCCGAAAGATGGAAAAATGTATAGATAGCGAGGGCAAGTACTTTGAATAAATGTGTTTTTGCTTCCCATTGGAAAAAATCTGGTGTGACTGGCGCACAGCACACAACTTTCTCTTACCCTTCGGTAAGAGAAAGTTGTGCACCGTGCTGGTCACACCAGATTTTTTGTGTCGAGATATATTTAGTTTCCCATAGCACCTTAGTTTCAAACTTGCATTTTAAATGTTGACTGCTTGAAATAAACTATGGTTATTTTTCAAAATTTTAATCTCATATTTGGACATTTTATACACAATATAGAATCGTAAATAAATACAAAATTTCATAAGAATTGGAAAAAAAAATTTTAAATGCGTAAAAAGTTCCAAAGGGGACCCCCTTTTGAATCGAAATTAACATACAAATCCCTATAGGAAATTAACATTAGGCCTATGAGAGAAGGCGGAGAGACAGGCGATAATGTTTGCAAGTGAGAGAGAGAGAGAGAGAGAGATGTGAGTTCTCGGAACAATTAAAGACATTAAAATAAAAAAAAATCTGGTGTGACTGGCGCACAGCACACAACTTTCTCTTACCTTCGGTAATCGAAAGTTGTGTACTGTGCTTGTCACACCAGATTTTTTGTGTCGACATGTATTTAGTTTCCGACAGTAGGGTACAATTGAATTCAAGATGTAAAATTTATAAGTATGGGAAAATATTTATATTTTAATACCATGGCAACCATTTCTCCTATCTTTTCTATGGAGTACAAGAGTAAAGTGGTCTTCAGAAGATTTCAATCACAAAATGAGAATATACATTTTATAGAGAATCTAAAAAATAATTGATTTTTGAATTTTAAAAAAAAATCGTTGGAGCAAATTTTGAGAAAATCGAAAAAAACTAAAAAAGTGCATCAGTAAAGTACTAGTACTCTTTGGTCGATTTTGTTCAAAAGCTTCGTGTCACGTCCCATGGGGGTACCTAACTTAAATATAAAATTTCAACCTCCTAGCTCTTTTCGTTCTTGAGATATTTTGTTCACAGACACACAGACAGACCATGTCGCGAAAACCACTTTTTTTGGATTCAGGGGACCTCAAAACGTGAAGATCCATCAAAATCTCGACATCGAATTTTTGACATGAATCCAATACTTTCTCTCTATATATATATTACATATATACATAGGTAAGAGAAAGTAAAAATGGGAATTTAAATAATAATTGATTTTTAATCTAATAAAAAGAAAAAGATTTAAATTCCGTTACCATGGCAACCAGTTCTATCTTTCCTATGAAGAACAAGAGTAAAGTGGTCTTCAGAAGATTTCAACGGCAAAATGAGAATATACATTTTAAAGAGCATCTAAAAAATAGTTGATTTATGAATTTAAAAAAAAATCCTTGGAGGGAATTTTGAGAAAATCGAAAAAAACTGAAAAAGTACATCAGTAAAGTACTTGTACTTTTTGGCCGATTTTGTTCAAAAGCTTATTTTGAGATTCTTCAAAGGTACCTAAGTTAAATATAAAATTTCAATCCGGTAGCTCAATTCCTTCATGCTAAAAATCGTTCACACACACAGACACACACACAGATACACACACACACACACACACAGACCAATTTGCGGGACCCACTTTTTTGGACTCAGGGGACCTCAAAACATGTATATCCATCAAAATCTCGACATCGAATTTTTGACATGATCGCAATACTTTCTCTCCTATATATTTCATATATAGGGTACGAGAAAGTAAAAAAATGTGTTTTTCTCATCAAAAACAGCGGATTTAAGCTTGTACACCTGGTAAAAAAAAATACAAATTTAAAATTCATTGAAAAATATTAATAAAATATAAAAAGGTATGAATTGATGGTTGGTGTCTTCGGATGGCATTTCGGTCGCATCGGGCCGACCTTCGTCCGAACCGCAGTGAAAGCGGACGTTTCTCGCCAGTATGTCGCAAGTGGTGGCCGTCTCTCGGCACGAAGACAAAATTACTGGTTCTGACGGGTTCTTTCACTGAGTAACCGAGAGATGCGGTTATACTGTCGGCTGCACCGCCCGCCATCGAATGCTGTCGAGGGGCGGCTTCAAAGTCATCGAGTGGTGTTGAATTTTGGTGGTTTCAAATCCCGCCATCGAGAGAGTTAGCAGCTTTACAGCCCGCAAACGAGTGATGTTTCTTTGTCTGTCCCCGACCAAATAATCTTCTCTCAAAAGGGGAAGGGGAAAAAAAGGATTAATTCTATTTTAATATTTTTACTTTCTCTTACCTATGTATATATGTAATATATATATAGAGAGAAAGTATTGGATTCATGTAAAAAATTGGATGTCGAGATTTTGATGGATCTTCACGTTTTGAGGTCCCCTGAATCCAAAAAAGTGGTTTTCGCGACATGGTCTGTCTGTGTGTGGGTGTGGTGTGTGTGTGTGTGTGTGTGTGTGTGTGTGTGTGTTCAATTTTAAGCATGAAGGAATTGAGCTACGAGGTTGAAATTTTATATTTTAGTTAAACACCCCCCCGGGACCGGAAAAATAAGCTTTTAATCAAAATCGGCCAAAGAGTACTAGTACTTTACTGATGTACTTTTTCAGTTTTTTCGATTTTCTCAAAATTTGCTCCAACGATTTTTTTTTAAATTCAAAAATCAATTATTTTTTAGATGCTCTTTAAAATGTATATTCTCATTTTGCGATTGAAATCTTCTGAAGACCACTTTACTCTTGTATTTCATAGGGAAGATAGGAGAAATGGTTGCCATGGTAACAAAATATAAATATTTTCCCATACTTATAAATTTTACATCTGAATTCATATGTTCCGTACTGTCATGTCGGGAACTAAATATATGTCGACACAAAAAATCTGGTGTGACAAGCACAGAACACAACTTTCGATTACCGAAGGTAAGAGAAAGTTGTGTGCTGTGCCGTAACAACAATGACAACTTTGTGCCTAATTAGTTTATAAGTCAACAAGGACTGAGGATGGAGAAATAAAATTTTGTCCGAAACGTCTCCCTTTCGGAATTTAGCATCCAAAGGCTCTCTTTATTTGCTGCACCTGTACTTGCTCTTTTCCATTTCATAAAAATACATCTTGCTGATGGTTCAGGATCCCATTTTTTGAAAGTTTTGCTAGTTGACTGGAAGTGAAACAATTGGCCCATAAAATAGTCAATTATTTCCAAATTGAGAGTTTATTTTTTTTGTTTTCCAATTTCATATTCCCCCTTCCTGAATGTTTTTGCCTTTTCAATCGGTTTCGATTTTCCTATTCAACAGATAAAAGATGTCGTGTGATTTTCTTTGAAATTGAATTAAGGCCTCCTTGATTTGATTCAATATCTCCTTCTCTCTCTCTCAAGGCCTATTTGTCCGAAATACAACAAGACGGACGAATTTCCCTTTCAATCGATCCCTTATTCTTTTTTTTCTTCTTGTTATTTTGTATCCACTCCCTCTCAAGGGAGAGAGAGCTTTACATACATACTATCTAAAAAGGGCTTGGCTTTTCTGGAATTGGTTTATTGGACATTCACTGGACATTCATTCAATTGGCTGGACATAACTATTTCCCCCCATTTCTTTTGCAACAACAACAGCAAGAAAATATTCAAATAAATAAAGAAAAATATTGCAAGAATTTATTTCATTTCCTATGTTGGATTAGGAAAAAAAATATACAGATTTAAAGAAAAAAAGATACCTCTCTAACTTTATAAATTATTCATATTAATATAGGCCAAATACCGAGCTACTGAGGTTAGAGATAGTGACAATGTCAATATTGATAACCTTAAGGTGGGCGTCTCGAAAAACGGTTAGGACACTATTGACTACCAGGTTACTCTAGGCGGCAAGAGATGGCGTTAGTTTTCCCATAGGAATACAAGGGATTTATTCCATTTCATTTTTAAAGATTTTATGCTGTATAAATTTCATCTTTGAGATTTTGTTTTAAGCCAAGTTACAATATCATGAAAATCACAAAAAACCCAAGGCCTAAGCTCGGCCAATACCCCTAGTACTGTAGAGGGCTTAGATTAAGTTACAGGTGTAGGAAATTATTTTACTTAATGAAAACTTAACCTATTTAAATGTAATGTCTTGCTTTTGATGTAAAATAATTTGAGAGTTAGGCCGAGCTTATGGGTTTTTTGTGATTTTCATGATATTGTAACTTGGCTTAAAACAAAATCTCAAAGATGAAATTTATACAGCAGTATAACAACCAGAAGAGGGTTTGCTGGTAAAAATTTCAGATTTTTAAACTTTGTCCCAACAAAGATATTGAGGCTCAAATTTTGAATTTTTTGAAAAATTTCAGTTTTTAAAAATTTGTAGCTCTTAAAGGAATTAAGTCTCAGGGTTGATATTTAAAATACATGCAGTACTAGTGAATAGCTACACACAAAAAAAAATCAAGCCTGAGATTGTATTCTTTCCAAAGGTAATATGCCTTCAAAAATTGAAATTTTTCCGTTTTCTTACCCAAATGTTGATTGGGTTGCAGACTGTTTTTGATGCATATTTCAGTAAATATGTACTAGACATAATATTTAGGCTGTTTCTTCCTGATTAAAATGGTTTTTGTTTCATCACTCTAGAGTGTATGGTTTCCGAGTTATACAAGTTAACGCAAACCCTTAAATATGCCAAAATTAGCGCGTTTCGCAAAAACAAAAATGGCCGCCGTAGCAGTAACAAAAGAGATAAAAAATTTTTAAAATCACTTTTGAACTCAGAAATAATGTAGGAATCTAGGAAAAAAAATTATTTTTTTACAAAATGGTCGAGTACCACTGCTGTATCAGTTGAAATGGATAGACCCGTATTTAAAATTACAATACATACTCTATTTTTCGAAGAAAATTGTAACATTAAAATGTTTTTTTTTTGTTGTAAATATTTGAACGCATAAATTTGTAAATTTAGTTGATAAATGCATAGTAGTTATTATTTACAAGGGAAATTTGTAAATTTAGTATTCCAAAACACACTAAAAAAAAAAATTTCAGTGTATAGAAACTTATATTTTATAAGACCAAGAAAATAAGGTCTTACGCTAAACACAGACTCAAATTTTTTTTCGAATAGCCATTTCTCAATATTTCACTTTTTGTTTGTATTCAGAGTAAGCGATCTAACCAATGAATGCCAACTTAGCCTATATTATAAAAAAAGGGGACTAAAGAAAAAAAAAAAAACTAGAAGAGAAATGGTAGTAGCTACGAGTAATAGTAGTAGATGAGGAGGATGAGATGAATCTCAGGGATTTTGGATTTCTCTTCTCAAAATGGAACGAACATTGTCGTCCACTTAATTCGATCGTTTCTTCTTCTTTTTTTTTTTATTTCCTCCCAAAAGAAAGACTCTCCATCAGGATTAGTTATTGAAAAATTACTTTTTTCGCTTTTATTACGATTCCATTGGATAGACTCAGTCTGTTTTTCTTTCTTTTTCTTTTTTTTTTTCTTTTTTCTTTATAAAGCCCCTCCATTAGATAAATAAAAACACTGCATTAGCCTCTCGCTCTCTTGGTAATGCTCGATTTTTTCTCTCTCTCCAGAAATTCTATCATCATTTGAACTTGAATAGATTTATTTTATAAATTATTTATTTATTTTTTTCTATAGTTCTACTATTTATTAGAGTAATGGCCTTTATATCTCCTAAAATACATTTTTTTAACAAACGTTTGTTTCGATTTAAATGAAGCCGGTGGAGAAGGGGAGTGGGGTGGCAAGAAAGTAAAACAACAGCCACCAAGATCGCCATATAGGAAATACAACGGGGCTGTTATTGGGTCGGAGTTTTTCCTGGCCTGATGATGGTCGTATATCTGACCGAAATGTTGGCTTGAAGTATCATATACCAAGCTGCAATTGGCTCTTTTTTAAATCATTGTTTAAGTTCTAATCAGCTATCCATAATTACTGAAGATTATATTAGTTTTAAATAAGATCTTAGCCCCAAATTATCCTTCTTTCTAAAAAGAGAATCGAGAGAATATTTTTTGAACGTAAACAAAACTTTCAGATAAAAGAGGAAAAATGTATGTATATATTTCTAAATGTTCTATACAAATTGCAATGAATCTATTTCGAATTAAGCATATATGGACCCTGTTACGCATTAGTGTGTCAAGCGCCAAAAAATTAAAAATTGAGTTAAGCATGGAATATTGTTTTGAATGCTATAATTAGAAATATAATTTAATCAAAACAATGTAAATCAGAAAAATTTTAATGTTAATTTTCTCAAATCTCGGTAGCTGGAGCCTGGCACACTAATGCGTAACAGAGTCCACATATTGTAATGGAAATGGGGAGCAACGTAGAAATAATTTAAATCAATTAAGGCTCTCTACACATGTAACTAATAACTTGACGATCATGCATGTGCAATTTTTTTGTAGAGGCATGCACAAATTCCCTTAGGCACAACCATGTTTGTGCAAGTAACAGCTTATATCGAAAATTAACCTAAAAATGTCAATCTCGGAAGGTTATTTATTCCAAGATAACAAGAAATACTCACTTGCTTTAAACTTTAAAAATATGAAATTTTAAATGAATTAATATATAGATTAAATAAATATCAAATTTCAAGCAGTCTATAAAATGGTGGATTGTTTTACTTGCCTAAATATTTTTTTTTTTTTTTTAAAACATTCACACTTTTTTCTCATTCACACTCACACTCACACACACATTCACACAGTCTTTTCGGCAACTCAGGCCATTTAAGACTTTAGACGATAACCGTTATTAATAAATATACATATATGGGGGTCCAGGCATTCTTATTTAAGCCATTTGGTATCCAATTGGCTTAAATAAAATCATCGGACTGCCTGGGGTCCGAACCCGCGACGTTTGGTATATGAGGTTAGCACGCTAACCTCTGCGCCATGTCCCCGAGGGCTTGCCTAAATATGCTTGTGCATGATTAAAATTCAATCGAGCATCAAGCGGCTTGCACAATTAAAATGCTTGCGCAAAATTCTTCTACAGTTTGCTTGCACAAAAAGATTGCACATGCATGCTTGTCAAGTTCTTCAAAATGTAAAGAAAAATCTACTCTTTTGGTAGGCAAAAAAAAAGACGTCTTTTTTTCTTGAGGTCTTCAATCAACTTTATAGCAGCGGGGAAAATAATGTCCGTTATGAGGATCCAGGCTTCGCCGCAATAGCCTGCCCCCATGGGGTAGAGGAGATAAATTTTATTGAATATATATCCAAAAAATATATCTACTCAAAGTCAAACAAATATCATAAAAATAACCAATTTGCTATATTTTTTTGGCAAAATTAATGAAATCATTTAATGGATATCACCCACCATAAGGAGCAATTTGCCCAAACGGAATTTCAGAATTTTTCATAAAAATAAAACAAAGCTTGATTCCAGCCGGGGAATAGCTTCTTAATTATTAAAATAATAAGAGAAAATCTGGTGTGGCTGGTCGCACAGCACACTTTCTCTTACCTTCGGTAATCGAAAGTTGTATTATGGGTTTGTCAAACCAGATTTTTTTGAGTCGACATATATTTAAAATATTTATATTTTCTTAGCGTGGCAACCATTTCTCCTATCTTTTCTATGAAGTACAAGAGTAAAGTGGTCTTCGGAAGATTTCATTGCCAAAATGAGCATATACATTTAAAAGAGCATCTAAAAAATAATTGATTTTGAATTTTAAACAAAATCGTTTGAACGAATTTTGAGAAAACCGAAAAAAAAAAAACTGAAAAAGTACATCAGTAAAGTACTAGTACTTTTTGACCGATCTTGTTTAAAAGTTTCGTGTTACGTCCCATGGGGGTGCCTAACTTAAAATAAAAAATTTCAATCTCCTTGTTCTTTTCGTTCTTGAGATATTTTGTTCACAGACACACAGACCATGTCGCGAAAACCACTTTTTTTTGGATACAGGGGACCTCAAAACGTGTATATCCATCAAAATCTAAATGATTAAATCACAATTTCTTCCTCGAATGACACTTTCACCCCTTGGTTTTTTTTTCTTCTCTTTTGCCCCTACTGACACAGAACAGCAGCTGAACGAGAAGATAATAGAGATTGGGAAAACTAGTTTTTTTTTCCTTTTTTTTAGTCTTTTATAGTCATATTACGGTTTAATTAGTGGTCAGACTGCTTCTACTTTGATTCTACCGCCGACACACACGTGAAAATAAATTTATTATTATTAAAAAAAAAAAAAAGAATGATTTATAGCACATTTATTTATTTTCAAAGTGTAAATAAGTATTTTTTATTTAATAAAAAGAACTCGTTCTCTGGTCAAGATGCCATTTAAAGAACTTAGAAATCAATTAATTTAAACAAATATGAAAGTTTTAAAAAAAAAAAAAAAAAATCCATAGGCCTACCTATAGAAATTCGGGACCTCTGCAAGTTGTTTTAAATTATATTCGAATTCGAATTCTTTAAGTTGATTTAATATTTGTTTTAAATATAGGCCTAGTTTTTGAATAAATAAAATATAGGCCTATATAGCTTAATGTCACCTTCATATTTCTTCTATATTTTTGTTATTTTTATATAAATGAGAAATGCAGCTAAGGTTATTTCTTTATTTATTTAATTCATACAGCTGACGGTTCGGTTCCCTGTTTGAACAATCCTCAGAGCTGCGGAAAAGTCATCATGAAAGTATCATAGTGAATTTTATATATTGTTGAACAAACTCTTATATAATAAATATTGAGTATATATTTATCCGTATATATTAATCCACTTTGACACTTTCGTAATGACTTTTCGCCAGCTCTGAGGATTGTTCAAATACGGAACCGAAACGTCAGCTGTATGAATTAAATAAATAAAGAAATAACCTTAGCTGCCTCATTTCTACCCTCTTATTAATATTATATACAACAACAACAACAACAACAAAAGAAAAAATTCTTATTAATATAATTTTTTTTACTAGCTGTCTTTTGAAAAAGATTGAAAGAGAGAGAGAGAGTTAATCCTCTCTAGCTCCTTATTTTTCTCTAATATATATGGTTTCCTCTCTCTTTAGGAAAGAAAGAAAGAAAGAATCTTCATGATTTGATTTATACCCATCGATAAATAATGGCTGCTTTTCGAGGGTTCATCCACCGACAGGGTGGCAAAAAAAAAAAAAAACAGGAGAGAAAAGCAGCAGCAAAAGGTGGAGGGTGTTTTTCTGTATACCCCCAACCCCCTCCACCCCACCCATCCCACAAATATATATATATATATAAGAAGGGTCAATTTTTCGCACTAATACCCGTGCACGATAGACGTCGTTCGTTGGTGGTTGTCGTTGTCGTTCGTCGTTGTCGTCCCGGATAAAAAGCACCCTCCCTCACACATACACACACATATATATATAAATGGATGAAAAGAATTCTCTCTTTCTCTCTCATGAAGAAAAATAAAAATACTAGTAGCTAGGCTACATTCAAAAGAAGAAATGTCTTCGATTATTGAAGTAATGTAATAATTTATTTCTTAAAAAGAAAGAAAGGAGAAAAAAAAAAAGAATTCTATTAAATTTCATAAATAAAAGAGAAAACTTTGCGTGACTCTCATACATTCGATATAAATATATATAAAAAAAGCATTAATAATCAGAAAAAAAAAGTGAAGGAGATGATTAGAGAGAGAAGATATTATTAATTCAACAGGAAAAAACGTTTCGGTTATGGATTGAGAACATCTTCAGGCAGGGCCGGATCTAGGGGGGCAGTGGGTGCGTGTGCCCCGGGCTGCAATTAAAGAAAAATTTCCTAAAAAAAAGGTAAAATTATATGAATTCTGTATAGAAAATTTTAAGGAGGGGGCGGCAAATTAAATTTTGCCCCCCTCCCCTGAAAATTTCCTAGTTCCGGCCCTGACTTCAGGCATGAATTAAGTGAAATTGTTGCTTCGCCCCACTTCGGCAAATTAATTTATTTAAGACTTTAAACGTTATTTGTAGATATATCAATCCAGGCGTTCTTATTTAAGCCATTTGTTATGCAAATAAAATCATCGGACAGCCTGGGATCCGAACCCGCGATCCTTGGTATAGAATGCAGGCGCGCTACCACTCGCCTTTTCTTAATTATGAAAAAAATTACTATTACTGTTCCAAATCAATGCCTGCTTGAGAATTTGATTCTCATAGAATACATAAATATTTCTCTATATGGGAGATGTATTTTCTATTTTCTATTTATTATTTAATCATTTAGCATATGAATATCATTGATTATATACAAG